>QLOD02000038.1:9057293-9067450 GCA_003260245.2 Sideroxylon spinosum | reverse complement strand
TTAAAAATATTAAGAGTTGTTATTGTAAAATAAATAATTTTTATTTTTATTTTTTAATTTAATTCTTAATGCATTTCAAATATATAAGGCTTCATTTGGTTTATTTTTCTATTTTTTGTTTTTTATTTTTGTTTTATTTTATGTTTTGAGCACATTTTTCATTTTATATTTTGAAAACAAAGAAAATAGTTTAAATGCATTTCGTTACTTCTGTTTTTAAAATTTGTTTTAGAAAATAGAAAATAAGTTTATACATAAAATGAAAAAAAAAAAATTTGTGTGTTTGCAATCCAAAATATGAAAAATCTCAAAATAAAGAAAATAGAGAATAAAAAAGTAAACTAAATGCCACCTAAATTTTGTAACTATAGTAAATTAATTAGCAACTGGACAATTTACAAGAAGTTATGAGTTCACTTCATATTTATTAAAAAAGAAAAAAGAATTAAAAGGTCTATAAATAAAAGAAAAGGTACTAAAATCAAAAGTGGATATTTTATTAAAAAATTAGAGAAAAAAGAAAATAGAATGGTGAATAGAGATACTATCACTACAAGAGGGGGCAGTTTTCTCAGACGCCAAAAGCGATCGAGAAAAACCATTTAAGTGATCGACTAAACTTTTATTGACCGTCCAACGACCGTTTAACGAGGATTGGAGATGCATGGGTCGAGAAAGACTTTACAGGACCGCTTCAAGGCGGTCGTTTATATTTATCGACCGCTTGAAGCGGTCGAGATAGAACTTTTGTCGACCGTCAAAAGGCAGTCGAAATTTCCATTGAAGCAGCCGAGGTAGATAATCTAGACAACCTCTTAGCGGTCGATATTGGTTTTCTTCATCTGCTAAGTGCGGTCGACAAAAGCTGGAGGCAGGTCAGAAAAGCTGGTTTTATCGACTGCTTTAGGCGGTCGACAAAAGTTTTTTTTCTCCATTGCTTATAGGCGGTCGACAAAGGTTGTATAACTTTTTATAAAAATTTACTTATTACATCTTAAACTATGAAACAACCTGTACATTTACATAACCAAACCTGTACATTCATTAAACTTGTATATGTACAATGACAAAATTAAAAATATCTAACAAAATAAGAAATTTTGATAAAATACATTTACATAACCAAACCTGTACATTCATTAAACTTGTATATGTATAGTGATAATTTAAAATATCCAACAAAATTAGAAATTTTCATAAAATATGTAAAAAAATACACATGACGTCATCCGTAATTTCACAAAATTTTTTAAAATAAAACAATATTTCTTACCATATGTCAACCTTAAAACAGTTAGAGAACCCATCAAATCTTCTTACCATAAGTCAATCCAGCTTTTGTCCATCACTTCAAGCACAACGTCGTCGATCGTACTAAATTGGTGAGGGAAATATGTTTTAGTAACTTACAGGTTCCAACCTACATGTATGTTCATTTGAAAAAAAATCTAAATGCTTTTCACTACAAGGTAGTTGGTCCTATCTCATTCGAGAATGCACGATCCAACCCTTACAACGCGTCATTTGCTCGTTCTATTGTCGGATGAAATTTCGGTAGCATCTCCGCGACGTTCTCCAAGAACACGACACAAGAGCGGTGTTTCACACATTTATGTATGTACCTAGAGAACAACAGGAGAAGTTACACGAAACCTTACCCAACATAGAACTCGCTAGTCAGCGTTGAATAGATGATGGATAATTGCAATCTCAAACTGTCCAAACTGGACAATTCAAGAATCGCATACGTTGATTTGTGAATCCACATAATGAAAGAGAATTGGGTCTTAAAAATCCCACCTCATTGCATGAAGGATGACCAAATCGATCGTTGTGATATGATTCTTGAACAGGTCTAAGTTTATTTTAAAAAACGAATGTATGTACATGCATGAAGATAATACCAACAAGTTTCAATAGAGATTGTAATTAGTCTTGTAATTCGAGGTTTATATAGATCATTGGAAATTTTAATAGTTTTTAGATATTTTCAAATATTCTTAAAGATTTTGAAGATTTATAAATGTTTAATAGAGATTTTCATAGTTTGAAATTTGTGAAGATGACTAATGATTTAACCATAATTAAACGTTATCCCTAGTTAAAGTAAACATTAAATTAAGATTAAAATAATTATAACCCGTATTGAATTAAATAAAATTCAAAATTATAATTAATATAAATTAACCCTGATTTAACTTCGACTAAAGTTAAACCTTATAGAAGTTTATCCCCAATTAAATTTGATTACTAATTTAATCGTAAGTTAATTTAAATCGTAATTGATTTTGACTTAAAACTCAAATTTAACCTATTTGAATTTTATCTGTAAATTAAATGTAACTCTACTTGCGTATAAACAATAATTAAATTTAACCTTAATTTAAATTTTAATTAATGTTATCCATTATTGAATTTTGCCTTAGACGTGAAGTTTAAAAGTGTTTATTTTTGAAATTATGGATTATTTGAATTTCAATATAATGATTTAAATATATGTGTTTTAAATATATGATTTAATTATTTATGTTTGTTAAATTTATTTTCATAAAATGCTTTAAGATAATTGAAAATTTAAGTGAATTTTAATTTTCTCCGTGATTAAAGAAATTTATGCTGTAATTTATTTTGATATAATTTTAATGCTAATTTAATTTTAAGTCTAATTTTATTTTGTCCTTAATTAAATTTAACCTTAAGTTAACTTTTAATCACTAAGATTTATACGAAACTAAATTCCTTCAGACACCGTTTTTTTCATTTATAGAGAAAAATTTTAATTATGTTTTCAAATCAAAAACATAATGGATTTATTTTTTTAAATTTGAAACTTACTTAAATTAAGGCTTTAAATAATGGTATAATGTAGAAACAAAATATTATTATATTGGTACATAATTTTGAAAGAGAATCCTTAAAAGTATCAATAAATTTAGTTGCTAAAAATATTTCAAATTTTCATAAATAAAAAATTATTAAAACTTAACGAAATTAAAAATTTTATTTCAAAAAATAAAATTTAGTTCAAATTTTTATTTTAATGTGCTTAAAACTTAAAATTTTAAATACATTCACTTTTAAATTTAAAGAATTTCAATTTGCGAAATTTTTAACCAATGGATGTGTTCAATGGTTAAGATTAATTTTTATTTTTCTTTCCAATTTAGTTGTCTTTTCCTCAGATGAAAACACACTATCTCACTCTTTTATAAAAGTTTTTTTTATACAAGTTTTTAAATTAATATTTTAAATAATATGATAATATTTGTAATATATAATAAAATTTTATACCTTTATTAAAGACTGTAAATATATTATAATATCTTTTGATAAGTCATTTTTTATTTTATAAATTATATTTATGTTTTTCATTTATCTTTAATTTACGCATTTAGAACTGAGTTATTTACAGAGAAAAATATATTTTTGTGCCTTCAAGCACAGGTAACTTCCAGTAAGTGAAAATTCAATGGCCTAAATTATTTTTATGTCTTTCCATTTTGGTTAGTTTCTTGTCATTACCTTATTATCTTTTAATTCGTGATTTTTACTTTTATAGTTTTTTTTTTTTTATAGTTTTTCTTTCTAGTTTAATTTATAAACTCTAATTAGACCTATTTATACATGAAATTAGAATTTTGTTCCTTTAGACACATGTAATTTTTAATTTGACTCCCTATTGTAGAATGCATTGTAAGCCTAAAATAAAAAACTTCTTCTTTAACAAGTTACTTTCAGATATCAATTTATCATTCTTTATTTTGGTATATTCTTATTGAATGAATTTTTAAGTCTCAGATTTCTATGATTGATTTGGACGGTGCCTAGCTGGCAACTTACTTCTTCTTATTTCCTTTGTCGAGTTCTCTTGCTTCCTAAATGTTTATTCCACATGGATGTTTAATTTTTTTTATAAAATCTATTAAAAAATTGGCCCATTTATGCACAGAGGTGAGGCTTCATATGGGTTGGAAATATGTTAAATTAGTTAAACTAACATCCAGAAAAAAAATTACATAGGTTGCAAAATCTTCTTGCTACAGCATCCAACCAGAGATGGTAAGCAAAAGAAACAAATTATATCCAAGCAAAAATTGCAGAAAATGGCACATATATAGGAGAAACCTCGGGGAGAGCTGGCGACCGAGAGCCCCACGAATAGACCCATCGAGAGTCGGCAACGAACCAACCAACTGAGAGCCGACGATGGAAATTCGTATAAGCGGCTGCTGGGTTTCGCATAGAGAGAGAGGGGGGAGGGAGAGGGAAGGAAGGACGACGGCCGGCGAACCCTCTCGTCCGATAATGGTAGCTTAAGCGGGGAAGAAGAGAGAGGTGGAGGGGGATTGAGGAGGGAAGAAGATGGAGGGAATCAGAAGTTAAAGGGGAAGGAGTGGGTTTTTGGGGGGAAACCCAGACTTTTTCTCGACCGCTAAGGGGGAAGGAGTGGGTTTTTGGGGGGAAACCCAGACTTTTTCTCAACTGCCTAGAAGCGGTCGAGAATATCAAAACGACGGCCAATGATGCTCTGATTTTTCAACCGCCTCAGGTGGTCGTCCGTTGCTTCGGTCAGCCATCAGCTCATTTTTAGTGGTGTATTATATATGATTTGGTAATTATAATTCTTTGATTAGTTTTATAAAAATAACTTAAACTAAAATTATTATTATTATTAATAGGACTGTGTGCTTTATAAAAACCAATATAAGGACTACTTTAAATTAAAACAATAATTTAGAAAAAATTAATTACTCCTAAACCTAATTTTATTTAAAGATTTGTAGATAAAGTATCACGTGGGATTTGATACTAATTTGTTGATTAGTTTTGTAAAATCAACTCAAATTAATTGTATTTTATAAAAGAATATGATCAATAGGACAAATTTAAATTTTAAAAAATAATTGCTCTGAAACCTAATTAATATTTAGACATTTTTTGTGTTTTTAAATTTAAAAAATATTAAGAGTTGTTATCATGAGAGAAATAATTTTTAAATATTTTTCTCAAACCTAATGACTATTTAAGCATTTTTTTATTTATGTTTTAATTTAAACCCTAATATGTTTGAAATATATTGATTTCACAACAATCGTGAATTAACTAGGAAGTGGGTCCTTTACAAGAACTTATGAGTTCAGTTCATATCTATTAAAATTACACCTCACAACCTTAGTGGTTGATCATCTAGCGATGTAGGATCAAAAAATGCTTACTAATTTGTTAATACTTCTACAATTGAATTTGTTAAATACTATTATTTATGGTTTATTAATATGGTCTTATGTTTATAGTGTGATTAAAATGTTTGAGATTTATCTATACTTTGGTTCCTTGAATTATTATATTGTTGTAGGTTATTTTTTAATTTATAGGTAGTTGTTTAATTGATAGTTGGTGCATAAATACTATGACTCTTAGTCACAATCATTGTGTTGGGATAGCAAATACAATGTAGTATTATGTCCACTTCATAGAGGCACACTAATGGGTTTGATTACTGGATTTAGAAGCTCACGTCATCATGGGAAAAATATTTTCAAGTGGTGATTATAGATGTAACAAGCCAAATTTTGTTATAAAATATTAAATTCCAAATTCATGAGATTGTGAATCAATAGGTATGAAATGATTAGTTAGTAACTTGGTTGCTCGGTTCAGGGTTAACATTAAATCTTTGAAACAACACTTAGAATAATTTGGAAGGGGAAGAACTCTGGGTGCATAGGGGGCTCCTCGAGTACACACCCTTCTGTGTGCGAGTGCTTCGGGTAATGATGATGTTAACTCCTGCAAGTTGTTTCTCATTTTCTCTATCGTGAGCCATACCTAGTCTTATTTAATCACTGAGTCTATTAATGGGGGGGTACGTTTGCTTGCCTCCCTATCCTAATCTATCTTTCTTGTTTGTATTTATCCCGAAGGCTCATAGTTCATAAATATGCTTATATACATAATATGCGTTTTGATCGGGAAGGATCAGAAAGCTAGGAGTGATGGTGACGTCCGGTAGGTCTAGAAACTCCTAAAAAGAATCAATTGTTCTTGTAATCTTTTAATTAGAGTTGCTTTGAACAAGTTGGTGTAATTGTTTTGGTGTTAGAATCAATAGATTTATCGTACCGAGTTTTTGGCTTTGCTAAACGTTTTGGTAGTGTACTGTTCTTTGAATTTTCTTCCTTCCAATTTCTTGAGGTAGGGATTTAATGCATTTTATTTGCATATATGATATGTTGAAAATGCTGTGATATTAGTCATTTATTTGTTTTGAAATTTGGGACTACATTGTATGAGTTTATACTTGTTACATATGAATATGTGTATGTATATGTTTGCAAACAAGATGATGAATAAAAGATGAAGTTGTGCCTTACACTTTGTAAATATTTAAATTGGTTGTTTGATTAAGCTCATGTATGTCTTATTATGTTAACTTAGTAAAATGATTTCATGAAACTATTCAAATTCATGATTTTCAAAATTTAAATTTTGAAATGTTAACAATCAAAAAAATAGAGTAGATCAACCATTGCTTTTAGAGTGACCTCAAGTGAACGGACCTGCCCAAGTGCAAATGAGGGGAGACTCAGGTGCACGAGCCCACAACGAAGCCCCCCAGGTGCCCTGATTCCCTTATTTTGTCCCTAATTTTTGTTGTTCAACTTTATTTTGAAAATAAATTCTTGCCTAAAGGTTTTTATATTAAGAGTTAAAAAAAAAAAAAAAAAAAAAATCAATTTTGGGAACTAAAGCCAATGGTGATGAGATGAATAATGCGCTCATGGTATAAGACTTAAGATTAATATTTATGATGATATCATTGAGCATGAGTGCTTGAGATGAAGATAATGAAATATTACAATGATTATTGCTAGTTATGATAAAGCTATGTTGTTGATAATGTTTATGGAAAAAAAATGACATGATGAATTGATGTTAAGATGATATGGTGATTTATACTACGGAACATGATTTGATAATGATAATGAAAAGAGATAATGAAATGGTTTTGACGATTATGATTTCTGGGTTAGTGGATAGTGGAAAATAAGAGGGTATGTGAATATCTATGGGTTTAAAGTCCCTAAACCTGAGTAGGATTTGGTTATTGTGCTAGTGGGTTAGTAGCCTACAGCACAACACTGATACCTGTGTATCATGACTGTTAGATATATATTTATAAAGGAAAACTTTGACTAGGCATATCGTGGCCCTTGAGTCTAGATTTATAAACAACAATGACTTGATTCATAGTTTCCGTGGGGTATTGGCCCATGAAAGATGACACTGAATTAGATTATGCTTCCCGATCATTAGTCAGTCTTACAGAGTATCCACCCCTTGTGTGATGTGATGATGAGAAATGGTAAAAGGATAATAAAAAGATAATAAAGGAATAGTTTATGATATTGGCATTCAATGATGATGGTTGAGATGAGGTTATGATGTTTATCTGCTACTGTTATTATTGTTCTATGTTGATATCCTGCTGGTGCATGCATGTATTGCATATTATATATGTTCATATTTATGAATTGTAAGCATAAGTGACTTAGTGCTAATTTTATACAAATTGTGTTGCAAGTGTAGAGCCTAAGAGTTAGATGGGCCTCATCATGTTTTTCTTATCTCAAGTTATTATTATTCTTTTGTTTCCTCTAAAGAGTTAAAGTTGGGTGTATTATTTGGAGATGTACTATTTTATATAATTCAATATGATTATAAAACTCACGAGGGTTAGATAATATATCGAATATAATGTTAGAGCACTGATGTTCGATTTGACAAGACTTTATTGTTATCATATTATTATTATTATTGTTGTTGTTGGATGTCTACTCCAGAGTGGTTATATGGCTCTGATCAGAGAATATGTTTAGTTTTTGTATGATGCAAGTGATTTATTTAATTCACCCCATAAGTTACAAAATCGAGGGCATGCCAGTAGAAGTTACTGTTTTTAGAAGATTATTGTAGACTACCAACCACCGTTTTACACCCGACTTATGGTCTTTTGTTTGTAATTATATTATTGTAATTATTTTAGTTATAATGACTTGTTGTAAGTCTATATTCATATCAAGATTTTAGTAAAACAATTAATTATTTTTTATTGGTTTAAGAGATGTATTAGTAGTTACTCTAATTTTAATTATTTCTATTGTATGTATTGATGTTAAACTTGACTTTATATTCACGGCATTTGAGTTAACTTAAAATTAGATTTCATTTTTCCTTTTCATAGGTTCTGTTAGTCTATGCATATAACCACTACGTGTTTGGGAAACCAAAATTTAATGGTCAAAGGGACCCCTTCAATCTAATTTAAAGAATAAAAGGTTATGCCTTTGAGTCATTGGGAAATGAAAACTCAACGGCCAAAGATACCAACAACACTCATCTCAGAGAATATAAGGTCATGAGTTTGAGTCAAAGAAAACGCATTTCAAAGAGAAGAGACAAATAAATAGTACAATTTGTGGATTGGGCTAAGACGACAGAGATAGCTCTATACTTTCACAAAGAAAAAGTTTAAGGTGTGTCTCCTTCAAATTGAACCCATGACCTTTTATTTTTGAAAGTTGGTTGAATAGGTATCTGATTATTACATTTACATTAAATTAGAAATCATGATTTATTTTAATTCAAACACCCAAACCTAATATAAAAGAACCAATTATATATTTAAGAGTTAGACTACTCAGAGTTGGTTTGGTTGCAATAAAAAAATAATTTTTAGTTTTGTGTAACTTTTTTTGTTTTATATGACTTCTTTCACCAAAAGATTTTCATTTTAGAAAATGTAGATTTTAGGCATGTTAATAAAAATTCAAAAAATTCATGCCCACTAGAGTAAAAATTATGTTTATATGAAAAAAATATCGATTTTTCTTTTTTTCGTTTTTTCAGGATTTTATGTAAACTGACATGAATTTTTTGATTTTTATTTTTAATAATATGATTAGCATACCTTAAAATTACAGTTTCTAAAAAAAAATAATTTTTAATAAAAACATATAAAAAAAACAAAATAATTTTTTTTTTAGCCCAACAAAACCTCATATTTCAACCCATTTAGATAATCTATTCAAAAACTTACCCATTTCCTTACAAACTCTCAGATTTTTCCTCCAAACCTGGCTCTCACCTATAGCCTATGATGCTATGCTAACCTTTCCTATTTGAATGTTCACAATACCTTTTTACATCACTATTAGAGAAGCTGGAAAAAAAAGGCTAGCAAAATGCTCGACTGCTTTGAGGCAGTCAAGAATACCCTTTTACACTACCACTTTGACAACACAGTCGATCGCCTTAAGATAGTCAATAAAGGTCCTTACCTTCCCCAAGCCCACATCTTTCCTCCGCGAGCTCTTATTTCCCTCCACTCTCTCTTCTCTCTCTTTCTCTATTTCTTTGCTATGTGCTTCCCCCGCTCCATTAGACCACCCGCAAGCTTCGCCAACCACCAAAGCTATCACACCTCGGATCTTGTGACCCGAGGGTGAGTGAATAACATAAATATCATGCACTAAGTAACCACCCCTTGATTAGAGCAATATAACAACCTCGGAGAGACATCCACACAAGATAGCATCATAACATAAACCAAGCCTCAACTATTGCCAGGCTAACCTACTTCAACACATCCTATAATAATAATTAACATAGGGCTTATGGCCTTTACAACCCAAATCGAATAAATCTTTAAGTTAAATAATATTACAATCTTTAATCTAAAATTTGACTAAGTAATAGAATGCTATGTCTGGAACAACTTATGTACTTCTAATCCCACCACACGCCTACCTAGTTTTTTGGAGTTGTTCCTATAACAAAGTCTATAGGAAAGTGAGTACTAATCCACTTGTGCCCACGTAACATCATAAAAATGCATATATAATATGTAGAACAATAATATGAACAATATTAATATTCATTCAACATCACTAAACAAGATCCATTTCCATATATATAAGCATTATCATTCCATAGTCTAAATTAACCTCATATAAAACACCTATATAATAATTATCATAAAATCTCAACATTTAATTTAACTATCGTTTATGTCAGCGCTCTTATCATACGTATTCTCATCCATGTTTCATTCTCATTTAAACTTTTGAGGGTAGGCACATTTAACGTCGTCGTTA
>QLOD02000038.1:9016616-9036542 GCA_003260245.2 Sideroxylon spinosum | reverse complement strand
ATTTGGGGGTGTTTTGGAGTTGGGATTTTGTTAACCAACCAGGAAGTTGGGTGCTGTTTGATAAAGGGTTTTAGATGCTAGTGTTTGGTGTAGCATCGAGACACCAGCAGTGGCATTAAGACACTATTTGATGGAATTCTTGAAAAGCTAAATTTTGATTTTTAACAGTCTAATTTGTACCCAAACCCATTAATTTTTGATATGTAAAAATTAAACGAACCACAAATCATCATCAAGTCTAATGGGAATGTATTTTTATATTAAGATAATATTTATTTGCATGATTAAGCATATCATATGCATGGGACTGAGGTTACATCATCCAATTTGATGTTATGATTATTGATTAACCGAGAGTGCAATATTGATATTATTGGCATGCTGAGACACAGGCCATGTAAATGAATGCAATTCTTGATTTTGAGATAAATGATAAAATGAGATTTTGAAAAATATCGGATAATCCTCAGTCGATATATATGACTAGAGATTAGTCATTGGAGTTGGGACATTAATCTTAAGATGATATATCATAAGATTTTCCCCGGACTATAGTTGAACCCTACTTAAGCTAACCAGATGCCTGACTGGGGATGTAACTCAATTCCCTAACAGACCGAGGGATGTAACTTAGTCCTCGAGTATTACACCGATGGGGGTGTAACTCGTTTGCCCACTCACGATATAGATTGAGATTTATGTTTGCCATAAGCATAAACGGTGCGTTCTGTGGCTCCGCATGCTTTACGAATTGTCACCCATCCTAGAACAAGGTTATGGGTGAGAGATAGAGGATATATTGGCCATTGCATTACAGTACATTTGCATTGTTACATTATATTTTTTTGAATATTGTTGTGAGTTATATTATTTGTCCGATTATTGTTCACTCGTGTATACTTGCATGGTCCTACCTACTAGGCAATGTGCTTTTATTTGTGCGACCTAGGTTGTGGGTCCCAAACTTGTAAACATTTCGAGATTGTATTAAAACTATGTTATTATGGCTGTGCAAGCCTTATATTGTGTCACCAGAATGTGACGTTAGACGTTATTATCCTGATGTCATAATTATTTATTTTATATGGGAATGAGGGATGACGTTGAAAACTATGATTGTTGTTGTTATATTACGACTTGATCTTGGATTTTTTTTTATTTTTAATTTAGTTCCCATAGTCTCATATCGTCCGTCTTAGACTATGAGGTTAAGGGTATGATAAAAATGAACATTTAAAATTTCTTTATCTAATCACATATTTTAAATATGATGAAATAAAAAAAATGTAACAAAAATTACTAATATCATTTCTTAAAAATTATAAAAATAAATTTTATTTTTAAAATTTGAATACGAGTAAAAAAGGACCCATTAAAATAGTTATTTTATAATTCAAGTCTAAATTGGGTCAAAATTTTCTTAATTATTAAGAAATATGTCAATAAATATTCTTTAGTCTTTTGAAAAACCTAAAATACAAATTTGAACCAAAACGGGTCAGGGGCAAAATAGTAATTTTATAATTTGAATTTAGATTAGGCTGAAATTTGTTTAGCTAGTAAAAACATGTCAATTAATATGTTTTATGCTTTGAGTAGCCTAAAATGTATATTTGGACAAAAAATGAGCCCGAGACTAGAATTGTCATTTTATAATTTGAATTCGAATCGGTGTTAAAATTTACGTAGTTACTAAGAAACATAATGATAAATATTTTTTTAACCATTTGAAGCTAAAAATACAAATTTCGGCAAATAACAGAGGTAGGGGGAAAAATGCCGTTTTTTTTATCGAGTTTAGATCAAATCAAAATTTGTCTAGTTATTAAGAAATTTGTCAATGAATTTTTCTTAACCTTCTAAAAAGCTCGAAATATGAATTTAGGCAAAAAAATAGACAGATGGGTAAATAGTTATTTTATAGTCTGAATTTCAATCTAGATTGAAAATAAAGTCGAAGGATAAAATAGTTATTTTAGAGCTTGAATTCAAATCTAAACCGTAAATAAGTTCCAAAGTTAAAATGGTTATTTTATAATCTAAGAGCATCATTGAGAAAATTTTGTGATTGCAAAGTAGTTGTCTTTTTATTTATTTATATATATTTTTTATTTTTGGATCAAATTTTCATTGGAAATGGAATGGCTATTTCATCACTTAAATTATGAAATGGCTTTTTTCCACTTATGTGGGAATAGCTAGTCCTAAGAAATAGTTACTCCTAAGGAATGGCATTCACCAACTATGAGAATAGGTTAAAGTAGAAATAGATTTTATTCCATTCAATTCTCATGTACTAAATATAGAACCAAATATAGCCTAAATGTTTTGAAATTCATAATCATGATTTTATAATGCATATATATATATATATTGAAGGTTCTTTGATTAAAATCATTGAAAGGAGATTGGACCAAACCAATACTGGAACAATAGGACCGTGAACACAACCCAAGGGTGGGGATTATCTAGCCATGGCCATGCACGCTAGGCATTTTCTAGCTCTTGCTTTATTCCTTTTTGGTATGTGTACCATTTTGCATTAATTTCTTACTCCGGTTTATATATGATTGAAAACGTGATTAAAAATTATTGAAAATTTATATATACCATGATTAAGATTATGGAATTTAATTGAAAGTGGAGAATACACTTAGAATTTAGAATTACGTTTGAGATTATATTGAATTTTTAACTGGAATATTTTAAGAACTTATGTTACGCAATCAAGACATTTGTTGAAATTTCATTGAATATCAATGTTTGAGGATTTGTTTTGGTTGGAAGGTACTACAAAATAGTGAATATACAAGCACCCAATAGTTGAAAGTCCACAGACTCGCATGGAGTTGGTTTTCTTTTCCACTGGACTAGTAACCTACAAATGATACAAAGAGTTGCATATTTAATTTCTTTGACTTCGGTCAAAAATACAAATGTCTAAGTTGGTATACTTTCATGGCCTATGCCTAAGTGCAAACTCCAAAGGATGGTGTGTTTTTGAATGGACATCCTATTATGAGTTAGTCATGCAAAGTACTTAAAACTACATGCATTTTTACTGATATATTATGGATTGGTTATTGTATATTATTTTGGATTATAAACTAACAATATAGTTTTATCATTCTGCTTATTGGCGATTGGTAATATTGTCATGATTCATAATAGCACATTATTTTATGTTCTGTTGCATATTGTGTACATATGATTTAGTACCACTCTCCCCAGTTGACATTGTAGGTTTGAGTGGTATGAAGCCTGAGCAATCCATTAGACTCACAAGCCAAGAGTTTTAGTTTCTTTATATTTTTACTAACTTTGTAGTGAGACAGGATTGTATATAATTTGTTTTAGATTTATGGCAAGGTTATCTATGCCCAGTTAAGCCCAAGTTATATATGGAGCACGGTTACCCAATTAGTGACTGAGTTGTACATTTTGTTTTTATATAATTATAATATTTAGTTTACTCCAGTTGTTATGGTTTGGCTTTATGTTGGTTTATGAAATATAAATATATAAGATTATACGTGATTAGTAAACATCATCATAACACAAAAATTTTGAACGTGACATCTAATAAAAATTAGATATGAAAAGGATCAAATGAATATAAAAGTGACCGGCTTGTAGTAGGTTGTCTACATATATCTCTAAAGAATAAATCCTATCGCAGTTTTGAAATAATAAAAATGTTCGTGTGTGTATGTTTGTAATAGAAAGTTTGCTTATAATAGGGGTAGTGAAGTGAAATGTATGATATAATTATTATCAAGAGATGAAATGTGATATGCCAATTATATGATTTAATGTGATTCTTATGTGGCATATGGTTATCATAAGGTGCAATGAATGCATATGTAGCATGGTGATTATGAGATATAATGTGATGTTTATGTGGCATAGTGACCAAACTCAAGTATTATACCTAAGTTACCTATGTATCTTAAATGGGAATTAGGTCAAAGCAATTCATACTAAAGGTCTAAAAAAATTAGAAATATTCTAAGTTGCTTTGAGTAATGTACCAGACCAATTTAT
This sequence comes from Sideroxylon spinosum, assembly GCA_003260245.2. Classification (NCBI taxonomy): domain Eukaryota; kingdom Viridiplantae; phylum Streptophyta; class Magnoliopsida; order Ericales; family Sapotaceae; genus Sideroxylon; species Sideroxylon spinosum. The sequence goes on along the minus strand of QLOD02000038.1, from coordinate 9,032,498 downwards.
TCTAACTCAAGGGTTGTGTGAAATAGAGGAATAGAAGGTTACTCAGGGTGGCAATGCAACTCATAGCTATGAGAGTGGAGCAACTTAGAGTTGTAACATAGGTAAAGGGCCACTTACAGCATCAATACAATTTAATATTGTAACATAAAGTGTACTTAAGGTAATGGGGTAACTTAGGTTTGTAAGATAAACAGAAGGCCACCTAGGGAGGTAATGCAACTCAAGGCTATAAGATAGATAGAAGGTCAATCAGGGTGGTTGTACAACTTAAGGCTATATGACAAAGATAATAGGCCACTTAGGGTGGCAATGCAACTTAAAACAAGAAGATACTCAAAGTTGTGAGATAGATTTTTTCAAGGCTGTGATGCAACTTCAGCCTATAAGATAAATAGAAGACTAATAAGAGTGGTGGGGCAACTTAGGGGAACAATACAAGTCAAGGTTGCTCGATAGAATTTGCCTAAGGTAATGGTGCAACTCGAAGATATATGAAGATATATAGGAGGCAACTTAGGATAATGACTCGTGGTTGCGACATACGTAATAGGTCACAAAGGGTCATAATGAAACTTAAAGCAACAAGATATAAAAAAAAGTCCACTCAAGGTAATAATATAGAATTTGCTCAGGGCAAGTAATGCAACGTAAGGTTATAATAAAAAATATAAATATAAGGCTTCTTTGAATAGTAGAGAAAATTAGGGACATAAAACAGATAGAAGGACACTTAGGGTAACTATACAATTCAAGGTTGCTAAAGAGAATACTCTTGGGGTAGTGATGCAAGTCAGGACTATGAAGATAAGTAGAAAACAACTCAGGTTTATAAGATAAATAGAGGCCTGAACCTTATGTTTTTTTAGGCAAGGGTCCATGCATCTACAATAGTTTAATATAACATCTAATAACTCTATTGGGGTTTGCCAAAGGGAGAAAGAGTATATTAGCAAAGATGTATCTTTAATAGGCCTTGCTAAGAGTAGAAATATTATATAACAATGATCACTGCTATTTGACTTGCCATGGGTAGAAGAGCAATATAACAATGGTCACCCCTATTTGGCCTCATCAAGGTAGGAAAAATGATCACAAGACTATAATATCAATTGAGATTGCTCAAGGCAATGTTTAAATATTAGTGTAGAAGGAGCTACTCAGGGTGCAACATTGAATTCTGGAAGAGTACTACATAGAGTGCCTAATTCATGTCAAACCTACACATAATATGAATGTGAATGAATAAAATTGTAGCGACATTAAGATAGGTAGTAGATGTAATGTACATGATGTGAATTAGGGATACTTATGCTAGCAGAACGTCACAAAGTAATGATATGGCATGAACATCCTTTTGTTATGATTATATAATAATATAGTAATATAATATGCAGTATAGATAATTGGTATGCAGACTAAATATCTAGTGTGATGTGTAGCGATGATGCAGATAATTGCTTGTATGATATGTATTATAACTCTTAGTGCAATCGCTAATCTGGTGGGTATACAATTAGATAATTCATTCACCTTAATAAAAATAAAATAAAATAAAAATCACATTAATAGTTAAACATCAAATATAATTGCTAGCAATTAATATCAAATAGAACTAAGTTAAACACAAATAAGTCAAATACAACTACTAAACAAGTAATTATGAATTGTAACTACTAACCCCATCGGTTACAATTTAATTCCTCATATAAAGATAACTAGAATATAGAATTCTAGTAAGTATCAACAACGTGAAACCAATATAGAAAATTCTAATGTGTATAAGCTATATGAAAAATTTTCACTTCTCATATATATATTTATATACTTCGTGCTCCCTTAATGTTTTTCAACAAGTGGTGACTTAATTGTTTCATTTAGGCCTCATTTGGTTTGTTTTTTAATTTTTTGTTTTCTATTTTGGTTTTCGTTTTTCTGCTTTAAGTTCATTTTCCATTTTAAACTTTTGAAAACAAGGAAAATAGTTCAAACATATTTAGTCACTTGTGTTTTTAAAATTTGTTTTAGAAAACAGAAAATGAATTCACACATGAAATGAAAAATAATAAAAAGTCGTTATGAGTGTTTTCAATGCAAAACAAAGAAAATCTCAAAACAAAGAAAATTTAGCATTTTTTGTTTTCTTATTATGAGACTTTTAATATATAAAACGAAAATAAAAAGTAGAAACTAGAAAAACAATCCAAATGCGACCTTAATTTTTTTTTTTTTTTTCGGTTCTTTCTTCAAAGAGTTCTCCAATATCACAGAGCACTCAATTTTTTTTAAATAAAATATCATCTTAATTGTTTCATTTAATATTTTTGGTTTTTTTTCTTATCCAACAAAGCACTCGTAATTTTGTTTTTCTAACAAATGTCATCTTAATTGTTTTTTTTAATATAGTTTTTTCTTTCTTCAAAAGGTTCTCCAATATTTTGCATACATGTATAATAGTTTGAAGAAATGGGTGATTGCCTTTATGCCCTTGTATTTAGGATCAAAATCACTTACACTCCCTATACCTCGTTGTTGTACACTAATGCCCCATGTACTTGTTAGTAAAATGTAACAGTGGACAAAGAATGTAACATAATATGAAAGATGTGGTAGAGTGTGTATAGTACGTAGCATGACCACTATAATATATATATATGCTTGCATTTGAAGTGGCATGAAATCTATAGTATATTTAATAATAATAGTAAACAATAATAGTAAACATAAGGCATACTATTTTGTTAGGTGTCATAATAGTTAAATAACATAGCATATTAAATGACACATACAAACATGAAAGTAAGGGCCACTAATGCAAACCCTACAGATTTTTGATGCAAAAAAAGTTCATGAAGTAACAAACACATAGCATATTCTCTATCGAATAGCACAACAATTATGCAATAGCGAATATAAAAATATACTTGTGGTTTTTAATATGAGAGATCTATGACATGGCAAACAGAGCATATTGTTACTCATGCAATGTAAAAACAAGGCCGGGAAGGAATTTATATCTTTGAAGGATCGGATAGAATAGGGGTTGATCACTTTCTTATCTCTAAGGATTGTTGGGATTATAGTCAAGTAGCACAACTGTATAGATGATTCTCTCTAGCCTTATAGAGTTAAAAATGAAAGTGAGACCTCAAATGAAAGGGAACTTCCTTATTGATAACCAAATTATTAAGCAGGTATATGGAAAGGCGTAAAAGAAGTCATTTTTTTCAATGAATTCAGAAGTCACTAAAGTCGATGCACACTTTAAAGGGCACATACCCTAGAGCAAACTTCAATAAATATTATCCATCCATCTTTGAAGTGCTTGACTCTTACTTCGTAGCATTTTTTAGTACAATGAGTCATATGTCCCCCCTCTCCCCAATTTTGACTATCTAATCAATATAAATGGATCAAATCAATATCATTACCTTGTAATTAGTATGATTCTTGAGTTAGTTCATCTATATTTCAACCAGATAGGTTTGTTCTTGTGTGAGATGCAATCACGATTAACGTTTAGGACCTTTTCACGATTCAGAGCTTCTAGCACTATCTAATCCTAATTTTGAGCTCCTGGGGTGCTCGATCATCATTTCAAAACCATACACCTTTGACTACTCTTCAGGAATTTGCATACCATGTCCTTGGCCAGGGTTAATGTGGTCTGGGAGCTTAGCGATGCTATTTGTATAGTTTTTGGATGGTTAGATTTTTCTACATATGCCCTAGAACTCTTTAATCTTGAACCAACTATAATCGTACTTTTAACTGATATGATTTCCATAATGTGATCTTTTATATATCTTGACGAAACAAGAGACTCGTAGATCGTATATTAGATGTATAGAGTTTATCTGTTAAGGGCTCGTTTTGTACAACAATTTTTGTTAAAAATCTCTAAAAACCTCTGAAAACGTCTGTTATATTTTTACACTTTCTAACCTTTCCAAAATTCGAAAAAAGTTCAATATGTTCTAAAAAAATTTAATAACTAGAATTCATTTTATCAAATAGCAAAAAAAAAAAAAAATTCTTCTCACCACGACTCCTAAGGTACCGAATGACACCCATTCGATGGATTTATTAGTAACCATTTGGATGCTTTGCTTTTTTTTTTTTTTTCAGTTCTGCTCAAAACTATCCTAACGTTAATTCTACTATCATTTGGACAGGTTTCACTCGGCTGCATTTGAGCTGGGGTGTCAGCCATGACATGTCACATCACCTCTTACAAGGATTCAAGGGCTCCAACTTTGCCTCATAACTGAGCATAAACCATCCAAATAGTTCGGCCATTCCATTTGGACGAGTACACAAAGAGCTCCAACAATGTCAATCACCTTGGGAGGGTCCATTGCATGCAAAAAGTTCACAGGCCATTGCAGGTAGACAAGGGCTCATTTTATCCTGACTGAGATAATTTCAAAGTTTGGAACAACTTGCATATACAAATCCTCCAACATTCTTCTTCTACATACGACGCAACTTCAAACAAGAAACTCTCTCTCCCTCCATGGCTTTGGCCCCCCGGTGGCTATCACCCTTCATTTAATCCACAATTCTTCAGCTGCCTTACACCACTGGATAAGTCGGGGCTCTCATCATTCCATTACAGACCGACAAAGTTCACAAACCCGCAGCTGTCTATACGTAAGTTTCTTCGTTACGTTTATATTCCACGGATCTTGTTAGTTTTTTTTAGTGTTGTTTTCATACATTGTTCGTTGTTATTGGTGGATACTACCAAATTAAAAAAATGAAGTACTATGATAATTTTTTAATTGTTGGCTACTATGATAATTTTTTCCTTTAAAATAAATTGTCAAAAAATTCCCTTCTAGAACCATTAATGAACGAAGGATACTCGTCCCTTTGCTATTCAGCAGTCTTCATTATTTTTTAAAAAATGATTGTTTTAAATTAACTACCAATCATAATAGTGTAAAACCATACAATAAAATGCCTACTCGAATATCTATAAAGTAACTATTGTTTATTGATGTCATTCCTTTCCTTTCCTTCATTTATTTATTTCAAACATGGCTTTCTTAATAGGCAAACGTTTCAAATAACTAGTGAAAAATACTTCAGCCAACAAAAAAATATCGTGGGATAAGACCAAATTTCTAATGCTGAGGCCTCGAAACACATACACGGACCGCTACTATATAAAAAACTGTAGCGGTGGAACGGTATGTAGATTTCAATGACCCCACAATACAAGAACTTAGCATTGTGTGTGAGCTTGAGCAACGAGGCTGGCAGACGTTCTTAACTCAACGTCACCATGTGTGTGAAGAACTTATTCATGAGTTCTACACTAATTTGAAGGATATTGAGTTCTACCCTGATAACCCAAGCATCTTTTCCAAGCTCCAGGGTAAGGTTACACGATTGGGCCCCACTATTTCTCCACCATCCTTCAAGTCCCAGTCGTTGCTCATCCAAATTACAATTATGGAGATGAGTACGAGACTACCGAACTTGTGCCTCTAATTAGCAAAAATAACACCCCCTGGATTGAAACCTCATAGCTATAGGGTAAGTTGAAAGGTAAGTACTGCATTCTTAACATTGTATCAGCATGTAGTCTTATTCCACATAAGTGGACCACAGACGTTAACATTGAGTGGGCATTGCTATTTGGTGCCATAGTGACAGAAAAGTTTGGAAACAATGAGAAAATGTTTCCATAAGAAAGGCACTTCGATGAAATGACCTTTAACAAATCCATAGCCTAAAAAAAGCAGAAAAAGATGGTTGCAGCCACGCTGGCACATTATGACACAACTGTGCAAAATTTAAGTGTAGACATTAGAGAGAATAGACACCCTAACGCTGATTTACAAACAATAGCATCAAGCAAACGCGCAGTGGAGAGATTACAATTACCACTCCATGAAGCATGAGTATGCAACTACCGACAGTTGGAGGGAGTACCAGCAGCATTCGATTTGGTCAGGTGGTTAGAGATCCATCAGATGTACTTCAATTAACAAGAATAGGGTGCACAGATGAGTTCACAATAGCCTAGTTTCCCACATGGCCAGTGGGACAACTACGCCCCACCGCAGTAGCGTGCGACTCTTCTCTCTGGACTATACTTGGCTGTCCTTCTCACTTTTGTCTTAATGTCTGAACTGTTTTGCAATTGTGACTGTTTAATTTATGGAGTACCATACATTTACTTTAATATATGTAATTTATCACCTGATTGTTTATTTTTTGCAATTCATCGTACCATTTGTTTCATATACGTAATACCATACATTTGTTATTGTCTCATCCAGTTTATTGACATTTTCAAACCATTTGGACTTCTCTTGAATTATCGAGCACCCTGCTATGGGAAAAAAAAAATAGCAACATTTGAATTGCATTTTTAAGAAAATCAATAATGAAAATATATTGTGATATATATTTTAATCAAATATTATGATATGGAATTTTTTTTTTTTTACTTTTATAAAAAAAATTGAAAAATAATAAAAGAAGAAGAAATTTTGAATGAAAATATTTCAACTCAAGATTTTATTTTAATGAACTAAAATTTAAATTTCAAATACATAAACTTTTGCTACATATACAATAGAGTTCTACAATAAATGCAACTTTGATTTAATAAAAGTTCATATATTTAAGACTTTATTTCTTTTATAGTTTTCAAAAAATACTAACTTATTTTTTTTTTTTTTTTGAAAATATTTTACATTAAAACAATCATAGTCTTAGAGTTCAATTTTTCAATTCATGGTTAGTAGCTGTTTTAATCTTTTTTTTTTATTTTGTTTTATGGAATTTTCCTGTTGAAGATTTATTTAGTTATTTATTAAAGAATTTATTTATTTATTTATTTAAATATATGGATTAACATTATTTACAATTAGAAAAGGATAACACCATGTTCGTTTCACGTATCTACGTGTTTAATTAATCCTATGACTCAAAATGTAAAGATGGATTTTTTTTTTTTTCTTTTTTGGTTAAGAAGTTGTAGGACAGTGTCGTGCAATAAAAATTAATAAAAAAAATCAAAATATCGAATCCGTTTGTAACAAAAAGAATTATTTAAAAATTATTGCATTTTTTTGGCATTTAGAAGTACGTCAAAAATTAAAAAAAAAATTGAAAAAAATTATCTAACTTTTTAACACAACAATCAAAAATTATTAAAAAGTTTTGAAAATTTCTTCAACTTTTAAGTAGATAACTAACAATTATGAAAAATTAATAAAAATTTTAAATTTTTGTCAAAAGCATAAAAAATTGCACTACCTTTCGCTTCATTGTATATCTAAAAAAAAAATGAAAACATATCTACTAAGTCAATTTGAAACTCTATAAAAAGGAATTATACAAAGTTTCATAGGCCATCGTACCATTTCATTTTGACGTCATTTTTACATTTTTTCATTTATGTTTGTTATATAAATTTAAATTCTAGTTATTTACATGCCAAATTATATTTCTTTACCGTTAGGAATGAGTAACTAATAGTAAGTTTAATTTAAACAAGTAAAGTATTTACTAATCAAAGTTTAATTGTAATAAATAAACTAATGTTCTAAATGTGAAACATTCATAACTCAATTTTGAGAAGAAGCTTAACTACTAATTAAATGATACAATACTAAAAACAAGAATGCCAAACATACTTAACCAAAACCATTACCAGTTGAATGCGAAGCAAATGATGGGGTATGGACGATACAGGCCCTATATGTACCGGAGGTAGGCCATTGAATATTCCAATTCACTTCGATGTGTTGTGCAAAATCAAATAAACAATATGAATTGGAATAATAGATGGGTGCATTTAATGATAAGACTGGCTATTATGTGTAACCATCCTACAAATTTTATTTTGTAGCTTGTCCATTTCATGATCACCCTGTGAATCATCAATGTCGACCTTCCCCTGGTCAATAATGCTCTCGGGACTACTATCGAGCTTGGCAGCATGTATAGACGATGATGTATCCTCTCGCGGTATATGAACTACGTTGACCCCTACTTCATCAGCCCATCTCTGCTTGAATATGAAATTGTAAAGGCCCATTGAACAACCAACAATGTCAACCTGGACCCCAAATTCACATGGTAACATTGCTCATAAGATGGACAATCAGTTTTTCATACACCAAAAATCCATTCAATCACACTTTGTAAAGCAGAGTGGACCTTGTTGAAATGTTCACGGGGATTCCTTGGGGTGCGACCACTCCAAAACTGCTACAAATGCATCATATCCCCCTGTAAACAATGCGAGAAAACTGTTCTTGTTTGGATATTCAGCGTCAACGAGATAGTATTTTCCTTGAACCATGAGAAGGAAGTAAGGAATTATAAATTGTGAAAGGCAAAGTATAATAATTAAATTCCGGTACGATTGTCCCGTATTGGCATTAGGCAGCAGAGGTACCTAGAATGGGTACGGAGATTGTTTATTTGGATTGGATATCACGTCTTGAAAACGTAGCTGTCATTCATACTCTCCTCCCACACGCACGAGACAAATACAAAACATTGGTCGAAACCACAGACATGGAAGATATTTACATGAATCCACCATTCCTATTGCAAAAGGTAAGTTGTTTGTCTAGGAAGGGTACGCAAGTTACATGAGTGCCATCCAAAGCACCAACGCAGTCCTACAACTATAATAGTACACAAGAAAATTATGTTTAGTAATTGTATCATACATGATGACTAAAAGCTACATGTGAAATTCTTACCGCAAAAGGCATGTACCAAGAGTTGTTAAGAATGCAAAAATGTGTCACAGTTTTGTCAAAATTCAGTTGAAAATAGACACGGGACAGCCAATTAATGACTGATAACACCATGTGAAAGTGATCAAATATAGTCTCACCAAAGTGTTGGAATCGCTCCTGCAGTTGACAGTTTGGAAGGTTGTTCACTAAAGTCGGTAAACAAGTAGCAACACTCTACTCAACAGATAAACAAACATTAGACTGTCAAGCAAAACCATACGTCATTATCAGTTCCTCACACAAAGTCATGAAAACTTATTTATTTACATGGCACGCCTCATGCAGTCACTGCGGGTGGCCATCTAGAAGTTCGTGGACCCACTTTAGGTTAGGTAGGAAAGATGTGTGGCACGGTTGTTTGCATAAGAAGGATGAGTAATACTGATAAGCTTTGGATACAACGCAGGCATCGGTAAACTCACCATCATGTAGCACTCCTCTAGCAATGGCATGAATATTACCAAGTTGTCATCCCCATCATGTACCATGGTTAGTAGCTAGTGAACAATCACATATATCATTGTGCTTAATATATACAAAACTGGAATACTATCATACGAAGGGCCAACCATCAAATGTGTTATGCGGTAAGAGCAATTAAACGACATGAAGTACTAGCATAAAATGCGAACAATGATATTTTAAATAAAAAAATGTCGTCCACAGTAATAGTACACATTATGATCAAATATCCGTACAACAATGTAAAGTAAATAAATATAAGGAAACAGTGTAATCAATATGAAGGGTGGGAAACATAACAACATGGAAACCCGAGTAACATAACTACTGAGGGGGTAAGAAACCCGGATGTGTCGTTCGAACCAGGTGAAGGAAGTAGGGATATTAGGGGAAACTGGGGGGAGGGGCCTGCATCCGTTCATGCTTACGTTGTTGGTGCAACAACCATACCATCCTATGATCATCATCGGGTTGCAACATGAATGCCTCCCGATTAGCTGCTGTAGAAAACAAGTCAACAAAAATAGGTACAAGTTAGAGTAGCTGTTAATTGATTCCATGGCAAGCATTTTAGCAATACAATCTTGCATTGAATTCGTCGAGTAATCTGAATAAGTCGGACCTCATTACTCCTCCCCGTATGGTATCATCCATATCTGTGATTGAATCACACATTTATGTCATCTGGCTTTAGAGGCATTTTGAGTCACCGTATATGTCATCCATATAATCTTTCTCCTCCCTCTACCAGCTGAACTTGTGACGATTGGCCCTTCTACCGAGATGTTTGGCTCGACAATTGGAGGGGCACCGCTCAAGATGACAAACTCTATTTGACTAGCCTATCTTGAACCTTGTCCAACCTCTGGTGTAGTGAGAATGGCAAATGAAGTCCAATGGTACTCTCCAGTTGTGGTAGTACCTCCGAAAACTTTCTCCATCAAATCTGCATGCTCCAATTCTCAGTCTTTGAATTTCACGACTTGGGGGTTAGTCTGAATGAACACCAACAAAAGTTAATACACAGAATGATAAGATGGACATAGGATATTATAATGACAAAATAAAATTGAACTAACAATTAATAACGAGAGAAATACACTAATGTAACGCACCTGTTACTACTGGGCCCACCACCAAGCAGGTGCTTCCATAGTATTTGTGTCAGAATTTCACCCCATTTCGGTTACTCTTTAGTCTATCCATGCTCTCCAATCTTTACCCAACGAGACAATACGATTCTTTATCTAGCCTTTGGCGAGGACTTATTGTGTTATACGGTTGAAATCAATCAGAAGTTGATTGTAACCAGCTAGGGACAAACTACTGCCCCTCCTATGTCCGCTATTTATAAAGGTGGTTGGAAGGGTCAATAGGACTCTTGATTGGTGAAAATCCCATTTCACTTTATTTTTCTCACCTTTCCTGCTCCTTCACGACCTTGTGACAATATTGTTATCAATATTTTGAAATTTATCTAAATGTGGGAATGGGGAGTCCAGGAAGTCCATAACAAAATTAATAAAAGATAAACATGTTATCATTCTTACATGTCATGTAATGTTGTAGATGTTGAGGAGATCATTAAGAAAAATAAATTAGAGGATCAGAGGACATGTCTCATAATTGGAAACCAAAAAGTAATTAAGAATTAGAATAAGAATTTTGAAACAAAAATCACTCTCTTAAGACTTATTTTATTCAAATATTCATAAAAATTAAATAAATTGAATGACGAATTAGAGAGTGCCACATATGATTTGATAGTAAATTATCAATTGGTTTTATTAAAATAACTGAAATAAAAAGTATTAATCATATATGCTTTATCAAATAAAAGAAATATGATAAATATTAGTAATTTAAATTCTCGAATTAGAATTTAGAAAAATAACTAGTTCGGAGAGTAATTAAAATGGGAATTCATACGATGTTCTTTTAAACTTAAAAATTCTTAAGAGCTGTTGTTATAAAAAAAATGTTATGTAATTACTATTCTTAAAAGTTCTTATTTGATTATAAATTTTCTTAATAGGATATGAATTCGCACACGTCCATTGTGACCAAATAATGTAAATGTAAGACCCATTAAGATTTGCAAATTATAGGTACCAGTACATTATTAAAACTATCAAAAAACGTAAACAATAAACAATTGCTGTAAATATATATATTCAATCTAAACAGAGTAGTAGGAGCAAAATGGAAGGATAAAGCATAAAAAGGATTGTCCAAACGGTTCACACCAAGCCATTCCGATGGTTTGGCACTGCCAATTTGCATCCAAACGAACCACCCTAAACCATTCCCATGAAAAGACCACTGTCTAACTTCATCCAAATGACCAAAGCATAACCGTCAGGATGTTCGCTCAGGAATACAACCAAGCAATGCCATTTTTCTCTAAATCCCAACACATGCACTACCAGTAGACTTGTTAAAAGAAAGGAAAAAAAAAAAAAAAGTTTTCAACCCATTCACACTTAGCTTGGAAAGAGAAGTAGAGAAATCTCTAAACCCAAGATCCACCATGGCTAACACAAGCTTTCAATGATAGAAAATGAAAATAGAAAGTGTAAATGAAAGGAAATTAGAAGAAATATCTTTCAATTCGAGTACAAGAATAATGAATGGCGATATGAGTGTTTCTGATATTGGGTTTTGACCGAAGAAAGTATTGTCTCGTTGTAGATAGTCTTCTTATGCTTCTGTTGATGGAGCTTTGTAGCCCATATGGAGAGCTCTTCCTCATTTGTTCTTGGTTGCTGCGTTTAATTGACGGAAGGAAGTGTAGGTAGAGAATCTTGCAGGAGGAGAGAATGGTTCTTGTAGTGGAATAAGTGTGAAACTATGGCCTTTTTGAGTCTGATACAGTCTATACAGGAGCCATGATTGATACGAACTTTTGAAACCGTTAGGACGGGAATCTTACTGTTCCTCTTTAAAAAATACAGTCTGAAATGTGTGGACCAAACACTTAAAAGTTCCTGAAACTACATTTTTGTTGTTTTTTTGTTGTTTTTCATTGTGCCAAATGCACTCTAAGTCTGTTCCTAATTGAAGTTTAAATCTTTTTATTTAGCTTTTCTTTGAGGCTATTCATATTGGTTGAATATCTTTCGCTTAAATCCTGTTTGACAACGTCTATATTTATTATTTATAAACAAAATTATGTTTTTTAAACTTGTTTTTATCTTTTATTTTAAAATATTAAACTTATACAAAAAACACGTAAATAGAAAAGTTTCTTAACACTTATTTTTGTTTTTTGATAAACATTTTTCTCAATTTTAGCAATTTGTCCATTTTTGTTATATAACACTAAAATGAATTATTTTATTCAAATATTTTAATAAACTAAAATTAATTTTAATAAATAATATATTAATTTAATTAATATGAAATATATTTTATTGAATTATTTTTAATAAATAACTAAATTAATTTGAAATATATTTTATTAAATTATTTTTAATATATTTTTTTATTAAGTTAAACTATTTTTAATAAATAATAAAATTAAAATAATTAAAAATAGATCTGTAAATTCAATTAATTTTTAAAAATATAATAAAATTGATAAAAATTAATTACTATAAACAAAATTAAATTTTCAAATGCAATTTCAATTTTCATTAAAAATTTGTCAACGAAAATAAAAATAAAAAATATAAGTAATTAACTATAAATAAAAAAATAGCAGCGCTATCAAATCAACCTTAATATTGTGTTTTCCTCGCTATTCTACATTATCAAGTAATTAAAAATAGTGTTATAACATTTAGATTGGATGAATTAATTTAATCAAATTAACATTTAAATAAATACTTTTTTATCATGAAAATATGAAAATATTATGTCAATATTTAAAAATTTTGTGCAACCATCGTTTTAAAGAATTTCTTTATTTATGTATCTAATTTTTTGTCACTTACAAACTTGTAACTATAATATAATAAATTAGCCCCTCACAGCCACTGCTTAGTAAGTTTGCTTTCATACAGTTGATTGTTGGTTCGAATTGCTCTGAGTATAATGAAAAAATAAGAATGATAGTCTGAGTGCTTTTCATATAGAAGTATCAAATGGGTCGGGTCGGGTCGGCACAGGCACGACACGAGCATGGCACGATATACCTTTAGCACGGTAAAATCTTGGCACGGCACAACTCGGCACGGTTTAAGTGGGCACGTTTTCGGCACAAGGGCACGAATTGACCTGGCATGACACAGATATGGCACAGGATGACACGGTCTTTAAAGAGCATGGCAGGCATAGAAGTAGAATGGGCACGGTACAGTTGCAATTCCATTTACTAAGTTTTATTTTTTTTTTTTACTTTTTTTTTTATTTTTTCTCTTTTATCACTAACTCTTGTTTCTTATTTTCTTTTTTGTTTTTTACCTGTTCTTTTTATTTTCAAGTTTGTTTTTAGGTCTGTGCATAGCTAATAAGGATACCCTGAGTTAATAGCCACCCTTTCTTTCTCGCTTCTCTATTCTTCGTACTTGAATTTTTGTGTTGTTGTTAATGGGAGTGCTGTAAAAGCTAGTTGGAGGGTGTTTGGTTATCTTTCAGGTACTATTTTTAGTGTGCATGATTGAACTTAGTGTTATTATTTTGCTTAAATCATTTATTCATTCTCATCATGCTATTTTTTGTTTACTACGAACCCACTTGTATTTCATGTTCTCATACTAAGGATAATGTTGAGTTTTGGTTGGGAATAGTCACATGATAGATTTGATGGATTTAATGCCAAAAGCATTATATTGTTTTTAAAAATTTGCATGAGTTTTGCACCTATTCATGTGTTGAAGTTTGTTGGGACCATTATTCATACCAAATGTTAATCCACAAAAAAGCAACGGTACGGTACAACAAAAAAAGACACGGCATGACACAGCCCGATTAACTTAACGGGCTTACACGGTTCAGCAAGAGTTAATTAATTGGGCACAACACAACATGGCACGATTTAAAAGGCATGGCACAACATAACACAATTAACTTAACAGGTTGGCATGGCACCGAACGAATTAATTAATTAGCACGACACGACACTGCACGATTTAAAAAGGCACGGCTCGACACGACACGAGATAAAAAAAATAGCCCGACACGACACACCATGGCACGATGAAGTAAACAAGGCATGACATGGTACGGCACAAAACACGGTTGGCACGAATGTTGAATGGCACGGCACGGCACGACACGCACGTTTGACACCTCTACTGTCATATTTTTAGATTAAAAAGGAGTAAGAAATAAAAAAAAATTAAATTAATAATAATCTTATCAAGTGTGATCATAAAAGGAACTATTTATATAGACTTATATATTTTATTCCTGATTTAATTACAAAACTAATGATGTTTACTTGATTGAAAAATTATGATATTAATAAATATTGATTTTGCCCAATTCACAAAAGCATGATAAAAAAAGAGCTCCCCGAACTCATTTCATTTGGCGACAAAATTTGATTTGTTTATAGCTTTTCCTCGTTTTCTATGATTTTTTTATTAATTTTTTCATTTTTAGAAATTGTAACTTTTAAGCGTGTTATTAAATTCATAAAAAAATCTAAAAAAATTCATTATTTCAATATTTAAATATTAAATGTCATTAATTCAAAATTAATAGTATTTTGGAATTAAAAAATATTTGAATGACACATTTTTTTTTTTTTTTTCATCTTCAAATTCTCAAAATTTCTGCAAATGTTGAAACTACTTTAATTTGACAGACAAATTAAAAAGTGAACTTCAATTTAGATGCTAAGAGAAGCATCTAAGAAGATATGAAAGATGAACAATATTACCGCTATCGAAGAATAATTCGAAGAATAATTCGAAAAGAATAATGCACAAATGCAATGGTGGAACAATAAATATAATTGAGAGAGAGTTAACGGTAAAATCTCTTAAAATTTTATTGAAGTCGATATAAAATTTATTAGATTTTAAGACAATAATATATTATTCGTTCTGCAAATATTTAAAAACCTATTGGTAATAGTAGAATTTTTAAAATCGACTAGGGCTAAAAATATTGAATTAAGTTGGTTTTACTTTTAAATTAACCTAAATATAATTGAATTGGTCGAATTTTGGATTAGGGCGATTCAGTTATCCGATATCAATCTCAATTCAGACAACAAATAGCCAAGAACTACACCTAGCTAGCTGCTTTCGTGTCGACATCAATGGATTAATTTCATTTCCAAACAAAAAAAGAAAAGAAAAGGGCTAATTAAGAAAAATTAAACTCACTGAAAAATTAATGATTTTTAACTCAAATCAAAATGATCAAATTGATTCAAGTTTTGAGTCTTTCGATTTTTTTTTTTTTTTTTACTCTTATTTTTAACCCCTCTCTCGGCCAGTACACAAATGGAAGATTTCATAATGACATTTTTTTTTTTTGGGCGGGAAATGTAAGAATTTTGTAAATTTGAAAATTTTCATATGTATTAAAAAATTAAATATTAAAGAATTTAAAATTTTTCCCATATAAGGTCGGAACGCTTAACAGTTTCTTTTTCTTTGCTTTCCACTTGAAATGGTAACTTGGAATTAGCACATTTTGGAAAAATATTAAATATAGCCACTATTATTAGAACTATACGATTTTAGCTATC
>QLOD02000038.1:8895177-8934295 GCA_003260245.2 Sideroxylon spinosum | reverse complement strand
GACAATAAGTATTTAATATTAAAGGCTCGAAAATATAATTTCGAATATGATTAGGAGTACAATTATAATTCTTTAGTAGAATGAATTATAATTTATGTAATTAAATCTTAACCTTGGTAGGATTAGATGATTTAATTACAAAGGAAGTCCTTTTCTTATTTGCCTATTGGTCCCTGTTGTAGCTCTATAAATACCCTCTCGGGTGACAGCTAGGGTTAACGTTTTCTGAGAAGAAAAATGAAAAACAAGAAACCCTAGAGACTGTCGAGAAATCCTACCATCTTGTGAGAGAGAAAGAAGATATTTTCGAGAATACGGCAAAAGGTTGAAGGTTGAGATCGAGCATTCGAATCGAAGTCATCGAAAGCTTTGTCTATTGGATCTATCGAGATCAAACCCGAGAGATCTCGAAGGTATGATCTTGTTCTCATAGAATAGATCGATAAAATTTTTTTGTATTAGTTATATACACTATAGCCGTGATCATGGGGTTTTCCATGTTCCCCAACAATCTCACAAGAAGGGCTGTGTTAAAAACACTAGATTGTTCTCTTAAATTAGTAGTTGGACCTAATTTCATCTAAACGAAATTTGATTTATGAGAATGTTTGATTATGGTTTGGTTGCAAATGGTAGAGTGATGGAATTAAAGCACTAGGTTAAAATAAAAGCATAAGAAATAAACTAACTGTAAAATCTTAGCTTTGAACCAAATTCGACAGTGGGATAGTGGTGGTTTACTCAAACGTGTTTATAACTTAATCTAGAAAACGCACATACGTTGCTAGGTCGGAGGATATTCTTTGAAAACCTAATTTATAGAAACTCAAGGTAAGCAGAAGCTTTTGAAATTGGTTTCAAACTCACTAGAACATTCAATTAAGCACATAATGTGTACGAATGTCAACTCATAACCAGGCTTTGATTGTAATATGGATGAATTGATTTATTAAGAAAACATAATTTCTAGTTTTTAAAAACTAAGTTCCAAATTACGAAGCTATAAAATCAAACACTTGGGATGCACGAGTGGCCATTTGTAACCAAGCTATGATTATAATATCGGCGATTTGATTTTGATTAGAAACCTGATTTAGGGTTTTAGAAAATAATTCATAAGTCACTGGGACATCGAATCAACTATTCGGTGTGCACAAGTAGATACTCATAACTAATTGTAACACGGGTGATAAGGTTTCAAAAGAAGCTCATGCTTGCCAAGAAGATTCCATTGACTAATAAAAATATTTTTACATTGAAAAAAATTTCTTTACGTTTGAGTTCACCAAACTACCACATCACCTTCAATGGCTTTAAGCCAAGAACCAAACTACGCTACAAAACAAAAATAAAAACTAATTTATCACATAAAATGGTCAATTGAAAATGTGTAAATGTGATTAATGAAGGTTTGGATAGAATAAATGAGTTAATTCCTTTACTTATATTAGATATGTCATTGTAGGTCCATTGAAACTGAAATGGAAAGAAATGTGGGGAAAAGGAAAGGAAAATGGAAGATATTAGGCAGACCCATTGAACCCCCTTTTGAAGGGTGTCCCATTTGTACAAACCTTTGCACGACCAAAAGTGGAGAAGGAGAAAGAAAAGAAGAAGGAAAATAAGCTCTAAGTACGGCATTACCCCTTGGACCGGTAGCTCGTTCGGAGGCTAGTAAAAGGGGTTGATTTCAAAAAATTTAAGAAGTTGAGGTATAAGACTATCCTTCGACGGGCCCTCTGGAGGCTAAGGACCATTCGAACCCCCCTCCGTAGGCTAAACTCCTTTCGGATCCCTCTTTGAAGGGTACATAAACTTTTCACCTGGACTTTTATGAAGACAATTTCAAGATGGGAATCAGAAGAGTTTTATTTATTCATTTATTTTTATGTAAACTTGCAAAATGAAGATATTATTATTTCTTTTCATTTTTAATTCAGTTTTTTTTTTTTTAAAACTTGAAGGTAGGTTTTGAAAATTTTATATTTTTTTAATTAAAGGTTACATGTAAGGATCGGCTTAAAAAAAAAAAATCCAATTTTAGATTTGTTTCCATTTCGGTTCATTTTTTTCAATATGCTTTATTTACTTAATTATGTGTAGCTAAATTTTCTAGCTTGTTTCAATTTATGAATCATTGAAATTATAATCTAGTTCAAGCTTTCCCTTGCATGAATTGCAGTTCAAGATTTTACAAAGCAAAGTGGGAAACTGATTTCTGTGATTTTATATATTCGGAACAGTAATTCATAGTTAAGATCCTACATTCACATGTTTGGTTTTAGAGCTTCTCTTATGAAACACTCAATCCGATGGTATGAATTATAAAACCAAATTACAAAATACATAAAACTAGAGATGAGTTTTTAAACTTTACAAATCTAAAATGAAAAATCTTCCGATCCAACGATATCGAGTTGTTGTTGGATTGAGTTATAAAATAGGGAAAGATGAATGAGGATTCTAAGGGAAACAAGGATTGAATTGAAATGAATTGTTTTTCATTATTTGATTAATTTCAAAGTTAGAGTTTTAACAATCCAATTCTCAAGTCAACCAATTTTTTTTGAGTGAACTGAGGTTTTTAGTTGAACTTTTTGTAAGAGGTTTTCAAAAGATCTCACTTCCTTGAGTTCGACCCCGGATTCTCACCGAGTTATATTATAGATTGACCCTTGTGTACTTGTGAGGTTTTGTTTTCCAACTATTTTATGGGAACGAAATTCAGAAGCAGTTAATATTTTGGTACCGTTGTCAGGGAAGTATAGCGTCTTTAGAGAATCCCTGAGGGGAAGTTGGTGAGAACTTGGATTCACTTCTTTACCCCAAGTCTTCATGGTTTTCAATCAAGTGAGTTTTCTATTTTTCTTTTTATTTTAATTTTATTTATGCACGCTTCTATGATCTGGTCGTGTGCTTAGACGTGACTTAAGATGTGAATTGTATAGACACTGAATTATCCTCCACTCACGATTTGAGTAGACCCACTTTGTCTATTACGATCGCTAACAACAATGGAGAAGATGACTTGCCTATATAAGCCTAAGGGTAGAATATTGTATGGACTCTCACTACTCACTTACATCCTGTAAGGTAGAGCATGCCCTCATGTGTCTTACCAGAGAATCAACTAGCTTTCAACTTTAAGCCTAGTATGATCCAATTGATTCTAACCTTTCATAATATGGAGTCGAAAAATGCCTACTTGCACATAAGGGATTTTGAGGATGTGGGTAGTACTTTCATGGACCAAAATTACATAGAAGAGATGGTACAACTATAATTTTTTTCCGTTTTGTCTAATAGATAAAACACGATCCTTGTTTAACTCTCTCCGATCCTATTCAATTCGAACATGATTGGAAATGCAGTTTATATTTCTACTGAAATATATCCTAAATCATAAGACTACATCATATTAGAGACATATGATGAATTTCACTTGTAAGCCATTTGAGAGCTTTTATCTGGCTTGGAAAAGGTACAAGGAGTTATTGTGCTCTTGTTCTCGTCATGCGTTTGAGACTTGGGGAATTGTAAGCTTCATTTTTGATTTGATGTCTCCAAATTACAGGCAATTGGTTTCCACCATGTGCAATGGAGACTTTTATAAGAGGGAGGTTAAAGAAGCTTTCGACTTCTTTGACTTCTTAGCTAAAAATGCCAAACACTGGGATCCACCATACCACTAGCTTATGAATCTAAAGATGTCCTTACTTCTAGTGGCAAGTTTGTCATTAAGGCTAGATGATTTGAATGCTAAGGTAATTGCTGTAACTAAACAGGTAGAGAGTCTACTTAAGAAGAGTGTTAATAATGTGTCTCATAGTGTCCATAATCCCATCTTCTATGAGACATGTGATATTTTTAATGACAATACCACTCGAGGTTGTCCTACACAAATAGTTACTAGGAATGTGATATTTGGTCAAGCCTCCGTCTCATATCGAAACCCATCAAACTTTAGGAGGCCTTACCAAAACCAACCTTAGAACAATCCATTTGCTGAGACCTACAATTCTAGGTGGGGAAATCGTCCTAATTTCTCTTGGAAGAATGATTCCAAGCATGTCTAACCACCATCACCTCCACAATTCCCACCTTAATCCCAAATTTCCAATCCATTCTATTTACAACCTAAGAGGACATTGGATGATACTTTGAATCAGTTTATATAGACCTAAATAGCCTTTAAGGGAACAATAACAAATTCATGGATCAAACCAATAGAGCACTTGAAGATATTCATAGTTAACTCACAAATTTGACCCAATCAATTAGTACACCTAAGAGAGGTAAGTTTCCAGCCCAAGCCAAGCAGAACCCATAAAGTGTGAACTTAGTTAATCTTAGCGTAGCTTCATCTAGTGAGCCACCACTACCCATGAGTAGGTAACTAAGAAGGAATGAGGAAGATAGTGTGCAGGAGTCTATTTCAAAAAATGAGTTAAATGACAGTCCTGTGAGTGGAGAGAAGAAAAACAAAGAGGAGAAGAAAGCAAAGAAGTATAAGAAAAATTTGGAGAAAAGGGTGACATTTGAGGATGAAAATATGAAAATCAAGCCATCTTTTCCCACTAGGTTAGGGAAGACTAAGAAAGATTTCACTTCAAAGATTTATGAGATATTCAAGCAAGTGAAAATCAATCTTCCACTTTTGGATACCATAAAACATGTCCTTCCATATACTAGGTTTCTAAAAGATCTTTGCACTGTGAAGAAGAGAGTGAGTGTAAAGGAAAAGGCCTTTTTAGCTGAACAAGCTAGTGTTGTGGTTAAATGGAAAGCACCCCCTAAGCTTATTGACCCTGGTAGTCCAATCATCCCTATCATCATAGGAGATTCTAATGTTCGATTGTCAGCCTTTCTTAACCTAGGGGCTAGTGTGAACTTACTACCATTTAGTGTGTATTAGAAGCTAGGCCCAGGAGAGTTGAAGCCAACTAAGATGATATTACAATTGGCATATAGGTTTGTGAAAAATCCTAGGGTGTAGTTGAAGATGTTTTGGTGCAAGTTGATAAATTTCTATTCTCGGTTGACTTTATAGAGCTAGACACACATCCCACACAAAGTCCTAATCCACCTGTCCCTTCATTCCTAGTAACTTTGAATGCGGTGATTAACTGTAGGAATGGAATGATAACATTATCTTTTGGGAACATGACGGTGGAAATGAACATGTTTAGAGCATCCAAACAACTAGCAGATTTTGAGGATGTGAGGGACGTAGATTTTATTCATACTTTTATGTAAGAGCATTTTGATAAGGAGTGTTTTGAGGATCCATTAGAGAGAGCTTTGGTGCATAGTGAGGAGCATGAGTTTTTGGAGGCTTTGGAGAGTGTGGAGGAGAGTAGGAAAGTCAAGTCCTAGTTAGGGTCAGACCCAACTCATGCTATGGCTACAGGTACTTGGACTCTTATTTTTGAACATTTAGAGGCATCCCCAACCAAGCCTACCCGTTGACTAGTTGAGCCACCATGTCTAGAGAGAAAGCCATTGCCTAGTGAATTGAGGTATTACTTCCTAGGAGAGAATGAGACATTCCTTATTGTGATTTCATCATAACTTTCTTCTGACCAAGAGACAAGGTTTTTGAATGTGTTAAAAGCCGATAGGAAGGCCATAGGTTGGATCATAGCTGACTTGTATGGTATTAGTCCGCTTTTGTGTATGTCGTGACTGGATTTGCGCATTGGGATCGACAAGCACGGGTCTTCAGTCTTTGTTGCGACATGGTGCTTCTGAGATCACCCAAATGTGAAAAAGTATGCTTTGTTTTGAAATAAGACCTTGATTACAGAGACTAGAAGTAGCTATTTGACACTTTCAAAAGGAATGTGTCAAGAAACTCGAGTTTTGACTATGATTTAAAATATTTTTGGTTTATATTTTTGAAATAATGATAAATTGGTCCTTTTAATTGACTCCCAACTAGTCTGTCCAATCAGAGATAATGGGTATGGGGATTCG
Organism: Sideroxylon spinosum; assembly: GCA_003260245.2. Lineage (NCBI taxonomy): Eukaryota > Viridiplantae > Streptophyta > Magnoliopsida > Ericales > Sapotaceae > Sideroxylon > Sideroxylon spinosum. The sequence goes on along the minus strand of QLOD02000038.1, from coordinate 8,928,319 downwards.
GCTATGCATGGAGACCGTTATACCTGGATACCTAGGGATATTCAGAGTCTCTTTTCACTCTTTGTAATCGAAATCTTATAATATAATACTTGATTTATGGTGATCATTGTATACAAGCCATGAATGCATAATGCAATAAGTGTGAAATGGCAGAGCCTAACTCATGTGTATGAGTGTACTGTAATACCTACCTACTTGGCAAAGATGCACCCTAGGGGGTTCTGTATGAGTGTGTGTGTGTACTATGAGTGAAGATGAATTGAAAAATGGTCTATGAAGATCGAAGTGACTGAACTCAAGCTATGTGCTCGAGTTGCCTACGTGCCCTGTGAAGGGATCTGGTTAATTATAGTTCAGACCTAAGGGCTCCGAATTATATGGTTGAGATGTGAACTAATATGCAGATCCAGAAAGCTGTCTCTAAGTCTAAGTTGGTGCCTAGCATGGATGGTGGTTTGTGAAGATCGTGGAGACCACACTCAAGCTATCTGTTCAAGCTACCTACGTACCCTTTTAAGGGATCAGATCGACATAGCTTTGGGATAGTACCTAATGTGGATGTGAAGTGCAAGTATGTATGAGTGGATACAAATGTGATTAGAATGTCTTAGATGACAAAATGATTGGCCTTAGGCATAGTGAGCCTTATCATCGACCAAAGTGGGCTAAATGTGAGAGAGAATGACCCATAAGGTCAGTACTGTGTGTAGGATTAGTGTGAAGCCTTGATCTACTGGGGAAATGACAGTTAGATCTTAATGTATAACTTGGAAATGGTTAACTATAGAAAGGAATCTGTGGAAAGGATCCTAGTTCTAAGGTAGTGGCTTACGCTGGAGTGACGAAACTCAAGTCCTATGCTCAAGCTACCTACGTACCTTGTTAGGGATCAGGTCCATCTAGCTCTGAACTTGTTTTGAACGATAGTGGGATGACCAGACTCAAATCTTCTGCTCGAGCTATCTATCTACCTTTTTGAAATGATTGGGTCTATGTAGCTCTAAATCTAACTATGGGAAGAAACCTAGCTCTGGGGATGTGCTTAGCACCTGTGAGTGAACTTTTATGATTTGGGAAGGATCTTAGCTTAAACGAGAGATCAGTTCTTTGTGATGATGATCTAGTCAATTTGAAAGGCCTAGGAGCCTATGTGATATGAGTGAATGTTTGTCTTTTAGGAAAGGAACCCAACTCAAATCAAAAGCTTAGTTCCTAGTGATGGTAATCTAGTCTTTGTGAAGGGCTAAGGTGATGGTAGTGATGTAATTAATATGATTAGATATGTCTGAGGGAAGTCATGACTTAGAGACCAATAGCATAACCAATCCTAAGTCATCCTCATTTTCTGAAGCTTTACTCATTCATGGTGAATGCTTTGGATTGATAAACATTTGATTTCTAAGTCTGTATCAACCCTAGTAGGTGTGTGTTTGCATATTTGAATGTGTTCTAGTAATTGAAGGCATATACTGATATGTCAAAACATGATGCATAGTATGTCGGAGTGTATGCTAGCATGGTAATTGATGTCCTAGCATGTTTTACTATGATATGGGATGATGAATGAGCATGGTAACATGGCATAGTATGATAATAGCATAGCATAATATGGTGTAGCATGGTAGTATGATATGTGAGCATGATGTATGATGACAATGACATGGTATAGAATGATAGGAATGACATAACATGGTGGATATGATATCTAGCATGGTATTTTTATGTTATGACATAGTGAATATGGTATTATGACATGGTATGATAGAATGACACTATGGCATGGTATGGCGTGTTAGTATGATGTGGACATAATATACGCACGATGTATAGAATTTTACAAAATTGTCTCAAGTATATTCCGTCAATATCATACATCGGGTATAATCTGGTTTTAAATTATGATTCAGATATCTTTCATTGAAAAAGAATTATATTTACACAATTAAACTATTTTATTCTAATTATACAAACAAATTGAATTGAAAGACAGTAAAATTTTCTAAGGAAAGAAAATTATACCGAACTAGAACGCTAGAGTAGGAATGCTTGAAATTCCTCCAAAAAACCCTGGAAACTATTTCAAGTGGCTGGCTACAAGGGAGAGAAAGAGAGGGAGGCAAAATGGGATGAAGAAAATTAAAGAAGAGGCTCCTTATTTGTAAACTTTTTGGTATCAAAAAGTTTATATATTAGGTTAGGCAAATTAGTTTGTATAACCTAACAATCAAACAAGTTTAAAATGATAAAAAAACCAAGTGTCTTGCTAAACATATTTTGTAAACTCAATTTGCTAAACAAGGTGGGGAAAATAATTTGAATAACAAGTTAGGCAAACAAAGTTGTATAAAAAAGTAGGTATACAAGTTTGAATAACTAGTTAGGCAAAAAAGTTTGCAAAACAAGTTAGAATTTAAAATGACAAAAGAAACCAAAAATTCTTGTAAAACATATTTTGTAAACTTATTTGCTAAACAAAGTGAGTAAACTAGTTTGAATAACAAGCTAGGCAGAAAAATTTGCAAAAAAAATTAGGCAAACAAGTTTGAATAACTACTAAGACAAAAAAGTTTCAAAAATGCCTAGTTGGAAAACTTTTTGGCAACTAGGCCAAAAACAAGGTCGATTTGGCTTGAGCCCCTAGCTCGGGCCATGTTCTGTGAAGTTCGGGCTTTACCCACAAATGTTTGAACAATTCAAAGGTCTTTGCCATAGTTTTTGGGAGCTTCTAAGACCTCCTGGGCACTTTTTGGAGGTATTTAGATCAATTAGCTCAAAACCACGATCATTTTAGGATTTCTGAGGTTAGGTTTTGTTCATTTGAAATTTACTGTGCCAAAATGTACTAAAATGGAGGTAAGGTTGGCCAATCCTTTGACTAGACTCTTGAAAAGGCCACCAAGCTAACTCCTCCCATCAATTTTTGGTATGAGGAGTCCAAAATTGGTGAGTCTCCGGAACACTTCTATGAATTTATAAAAAATTGACGAATTTGACAAACGAATTCGTAGAGGGACCTCCTAAGGTTTGACTTGGTTAGACTTAGCTATACATTACCTCAGGGATTGAACCCTCAACATTTAAGGGCATTTCGATTTCGTCTGGATGTTTAAATTGTGTTTGAGGTGCCAATGGCTTCCTTTTTATCGGCAAGAACTATTTTGAGTCGACGGAGCCTAGATGACCTTTGGAGTTATATTTTGACTATTTCAAGCTATGTTCTATGTTCTCTGGAATGTCCTAGGATGTTGTGTGTCTTCTTGCCTGTTTCTAGCTTGATCTGGACATTCCAGTTGATATTGGTCTTAGGGTGCATCAGTAAAGGCGATTCTTGACTTTTGGACCGAATGGACACTTGATTCTGGACTTTGATTCCTTTGTTTTCTCGGACATGCTGGTATAGTTTGGTGGTCTTCTACATTGTCTTAGGTCTTCAACTTGGCTTCTTCCTAACTCTAACGGTACAATCAGTATTTTACTGATTGTTCACTTTCTGCTGAATTTTGGCACTTTGACATATCCTATAATTAAGAAAACTTAATTAGTAGAGCACCATTTAAGTAAAAGCATTAAATAATGTAAAATATTAAATGAGGGAGAAAAATCTCAACAGTGTACCCATAGAATTTTCTAGAGGATGAGGCTTAGTCAACCCCAAAGGAGACTCAAAGATGTGGTGAGGGGTGAGGTTTTGAAGTTGATTGATGCGGGTATTATTTACCCCATCTTTGACTCTAAGTGGGTAAGTCTAACCCAAGTAGTCTGCAAAAAGTCCGGAGTCACAGTGGTGAAAAATGAGCAAAATGAGATGATGCCCACCTGAATTCAGACTGGGTGGAGAATGTGCATTGACTATAGGAAGTTGAATGCAGTGACAAGGAAGGACCATTTTCTACTCCCATTCCTTGGTCAAGTTTTAGAGAGAGTGGCAGTGAGAGCTTACTGTTGTTTCTTGGGTGGGTATTCCGAGTACAATCAGATTGAGGTGTCTTTAGAAGACCAAGCTAAAACAACCTTCACCTGTCTTTTAGCACTTTTGCTCATAAGAGAATTCCATATGGCTTGTGCAAAGCACCGGCTATTTTTCAAAGGCGTATGATGAGTATTTTCAGTGACATGGTAGAGTAAACAGTTAGGGTGTTTATGGATGATTTCTTTGTCTATGGAGACACCTTTGATCTTTTTTTGAAGAAATTAAATAGAGTCTTAAAGAGATGTAAGGATAGTAACTTGGTGTTGAATTGGGAAAAGTGTTACTTTATGGTGACACAAGGCATTCTTCTTGGGCATATTTTCACGACTAAAGGGATTGAGGTCAATAAAGCTAAGGTTAAGCTTATCCAAAAGCTCCCTAAGCCTAAGATAGTTAGACATGAGAGGTCATTTTTAGGTCATCTTGTCTTTTATAGGAGATTCATTCAAAATTTTAGTGCCCTAGCAAAACCCTTATGCAATCTATTGTCACAAGATGTTGCTTTTGAGTAGACATCCCAATGTCAAGAAAATTTTGATAAGCTTAAGGGTTTGTTGACCTCAGCACCCATCGTTCAGGCCTTTGATTGGAGCCTCCCGTTTGAGCTCACGTGTAATGCTAGCGATCATGCAATAGGGGTGGTTTTGAGGCAAATGAAAGTGAAAAAGCCATATATGATCCATTACACCAGAAAGACTTTAAATGAGGCCCAAATGAATTACACTACTACAGAAAAGGAGTTATTGGCAATAGCTTTTACCTTGGACAAGTTTAGATCTTACTTGATTGGTTATTTAGTGATTGTGTATACAGACCAAGTGGCTTTGAAGTATTTGCTCACAAAGTAAGATCCTAAGCCAAGATTGATTAGATGGATTTTAATCTATCAGGATATTCATTTGGAGATATTCGTTTGGAGAACCGAGATAAGAAAGGAGTAGAAAATGTGGTTGTCGATCACCTCTCTCGACTTCTATCTGAGGAGTCAAATACGATTGACCTTCCCATCAATAAACATTTCTCAGATGTGTAGCTTTTACATTTTGGCATAGTTTTCGAGTCTCACAACCCATAGTATGGTAGCATAGCAAATTACTTAGTCATGGCATAAATTCCTCCTCACTGGTCTAAGATGGATAGAAGTAAGCTCTTGTGTGATGTATGTAACTTTTTCTAGGATGACGCCTATCTCTATAAATATTGCCCTAATTAAATCATTAGGCGGTGTATCCTAGATCATGAGATTCAGAGTGTCATGTCCTTTGCTCATACTCTGGCTTATGGTGGGCATTTTTCTGCAAAAAAGACTGTTGTAAAGATTTTTACAGTTGGGTTTTTATTGGCCCACCATGTTCAAGGATGTACATGCCTTTTGTGTGGCTTGTGATAGATTCCAAGGGCTAAGTAGCCTACATAGGAGTAATATGATGCCCCTCAATCCTATCTTGCTGTTAGAGATTTTTGGTTGTTTAGAGATAGACTTTATGGGACCATTTCCTAGTTCTTTTGGATATTTGTACATCCTAGTAGCTGTGGATTATGTCTCTGAGTGGGTGGAAGCCATTCCATCTCGTAATAACGACCACAAGGTGGTCATCACATTTTTGGGGGAGAACATATTCTCATGTTTTGGTATGCCACGGGCCATCATTAGTGATAGTGGAAAGCATTTTTACAATTAGCCTATGGGTATCTTAATGAGAAGGTACGGAGTGGTGTACAAGGTTGCAACTTCATATCATCCATAGACTAGTGGCTAGGTTGTGTTGGTACATAGGGAAGTGAAGAAAATTCTTGAGAAAATTGTTAATCCCTCACATAAAGATTGGTCTATTCGATTAGTTGATGCATTGTGTGCCTGTAGAACGGCTTACTAGACTCTGCTAGGCATGTCTCCCTATAGATTTGCTTATGGAAAACCATGTCACCTTCTTGTTGAAATGGAACATCGACTTATTGGGCCATCTGTCAAGTAAATGAGAATCTTAAGGATGTTGCCATAGCAAGTAAGCTCCAGCTGAATAAGCCAGAGGAGTTAAGGAATGATGCATATGAGAATGCAATAATTGCAACGGCAAAGATGAAGGAGCTTCGTGATCATCATAGTTTGAGGAAGTCATTCTTTGTTGGTTAGGAAGTCCTTATGTACAATTAGAGGTTACATCTCTTTCCAAGAAAGTTGCAGACTAGATAGACTGAACCCTTTGTAGTGAAGCATGTCTCTAGGTTTGGCGTGTGCGAATTGAGGATCTTAGGAATGGGTATTTGTGTAAAGTCAATGGTCAGCATTTGAAGCCTTATTTTGATGATTGGGTAACCGAGATAGAGACTGTGGATCTTGAGGATCCAGCTGAGTTTGATTGATTCCATAAGTGGTATTGTATAGTAGTGTACATAATTTTTGCTTATTTCATTTTCTTCTTCTTTTAGTATAAGGTTCTTTAACCCTTTTTTGTTAGATGAGATAATTGGATTGTGTGAATAGGTGTTGCACGAAGTAAGTTGGGGGGGTAGAGAAGAATTATTTACAAATTTGTTTTTGTTTTCTTTGTAGTTTTTATTTTTTATTTTTTACAGATTTTTAGGATTTTGTGTAGCTTAGCAGGTATATTCTTTCCCTATCTTTTCATTTTGCCCTTAAGAATGCCTATACATATCACATTGAGGATAATGTATCACATAAGTTTTGGAGGGGGGAAGGCATGAGATGCTTTGGTTTTTGTTTAATTGGTATGTGAATATTTTTTTTATATGTCTTTGTTTAGTTGTTTATGTGAGTATGTTTTGTATATGCTTGCTTATTGCTTAATGTTTTTTTCTTAAAAAAAAAAAAATAACTGGAAAAACTTTTTAAACATTGAATTTTTTTTTTCCATTGTGTGTTTTTGGTTTTGAGGATTTACATGATTTTTTTTATTTATATGATTTTGTATTGTTAATGTGTTTTGCTTAATATATTTGGAAAAAAAAATCAACAAACTTTGAAAGATTAAAAAAATATCAGAAATTGAAAAAAGTCAGATAAAGTTGTAAATTTTGAAAAAACAAACTAGGAATAAATAGTTTTCCTTTAATTTTTTGTTTTCAATATTTCTGAGTACAATGGTGAACATAGGCATAATTTGGTGAATGTTAGGTTGCATGTCTAGATGTCTGGAAATTTCTTGATAACTCGAGTTTAGTGGCACCCTTTGGACACTCATTCGGGAATTTTTTTTTTTTTTTGTTCTATGTAGGTTTAATTTAAAATTTACGGGAATACCCTCAAAGTTGAACAAATTTTGGAATTACGGTTAATGAAACCATCGGATGATGTCGCTGTTTCAAAACCGCAAAAGGAATTCGCACCTTAGAAATCACATAATCATTTTGCGGTTGCATGCGGAAACCGTAGCATCATTTTACGATTTTGGAACCAAATAGAACCCCACCACCGTAGAATCTTATTACGGTTTTGTGAGTAAATAGAATCGTGAATTGGTATCACGGTTCTTGGCCCTTATATCGGCAATCTGGTCATTCCTCAGTTCAGTCGCTCATCACTCCCCAACCTAATCTCTCCCTGTTTCTTCTTTCTCATTCGATCGTTCCTCTCAATCGAAGTTTCCTTTGCCTCTTCTCGTTTGTACGTTGACTGGTCAGTGAAGTTTCTTTTTCATGTAGCTCGTCGGTGAAGTTTCCTCCACGGATCTTCCTCGAGTTCACCTCCACTAATCAGTAAGTACATTCCCCACATTTGAAGCCAACTCTCATTTCTTAATTCCATCTCACATTAGCACCAAGTATAGATATAAACTTCATTAGCACCAAGTATCCCGTCTCCGTGATTTTTTTTATTCTTATTGTATTTGTTGTAAAAGTTTGTGGGATTGTTATTCCACTTCCCTTTACTTCCAGCTGTTCTAATTCCAATTCCAAACTTTATTTGATTCGAAGTTTGGCATCTAGCTAGTATCTTCTATGGATCCTTAACACCTCAACTTAAACAATTTTTTAAAACAATGTGTAATGGTCAGTTCTATGATAAAACCATTGAGAAAGCCTACGAATATTTTGAATTCCTAGCTGAGAATGCACAAACCTGGGATACTATAGGATCCCAGAATTCCCAATTTGTTATTGCAACACCTACCAAGGGGTACACTAGTTAAGTGAATCCGATGACTTAAAGGCAAAAATAGTAACACTATTACGGGAAATCGAAACCTTGAAAATTAGAAAGGAAACACTAACTATTAAGGAACTTGTAGCTAGTGTTTATTGCCTTATGTGTGATAGCCAAACACATAAAACTGATGACTATCTAACTATCCTAGTTTGTCGTGAAGTAGTTCAAAGCCAATAAACTAGTGAGATGCCTATTAATGCTATAAATCAATTCTATCCACCATATCGGGGACAAAATCAAGGGGAAAATCCATTTTCTGAAACATATAATTCGGCTTAGAGGAATCATCCTAACTTTGGATGGGGAAATGATGGAGCATCAATGCCTAACCTAGGATTGTCTCAGAACATGGGACCATATTCAAATACACAATTTCCTCTTAATAAGCGGTCCACTGAAGAGACTCTTCAGCAATTCATGTCTACACAATCTACATTGTGGGCCCAAAATAATCGAGCAATGGATGACATAAAGGACAGCTGACTCTTATACTACAAACACTGAGTAATCAGTAGAAAGGTCAGTTGCCTGCTCAACCTCATCCAAATCCATCTGCTCAAGTAAATCAACCTGAAGGATCATCCAATACTCAAAATAATCTTGAGCAAATTCAAGCTATCACGACGCTTAGGAATGGTAAGGTAATAGACAAAAACATTCATCCTAGGGTGGCTGGGCCTGGGAAAGAGGTGGAACCTAAGCGGATAGCGGAAGATCAAATACAGACGGAAGATGAAATATATTAAATGAGAATGAGAGAACACAGGAAAATGAAAGGAAAAGGAAGGTGAAAAAGAAGTAGAGATCACTTCGAGGGAATATGTTCCCAAACCACTATTCCCTCAAAGATTTCTAAAATATAAGAGAGATGCTCAAACTGCAAAAATATTAGAGGTGTTTAAACAAGTTAAAATCAATATACCTCTAATTGACGCAATTAAGCAAATTCCTAAATATGCAAAATTTTTAAAGGAATTGTGTATAGTAAAAAGAAGGCTAAATATGAAAGAGAAAGCCTTTTTAATTGAACAAGCTAGTGCTATACTCCATAGCCGTATACCCCCCAAGTATAAGGATCCTGGACGTCTTACTATCTCATGCCACATAAAGAATTACTACGTCAACCGAGCACTACTTGATTTAGGAGCAACTGTTAATTTACTCCCATATTCAATTTATGAACAATTAGGCTTGGGAGAAATAAAACCCACTCGTGTTACACTATAACTAGCTGATAGATCTGTTAGAGTCCTATGAAGAATAGTTGAGAATGTATTAGTTCAAGTAAAGAATTTCTGTTTCCCAGTAGATTTCATTATACTGGATATACAACCTTTGACTAATATTTCTACTCCAAATTTAACACCTGTCATATTAGGCAGACCCTTTCTTACTACTTTAAATGCACTTATCAATTGCAGGAATGGGTCACTGAAAACGTCATTTGGAAATTAAATTTGAAATTAATATCTTTCATGTGAGTAAAAAACCAAATGAACAACCTGATATGCAAGAGGTAGATTTCATAGAAATCATAGTGCAAGACTATATAGATCAGGAATTCTTAGAGGATCCATTAGAGAGAGCCTTTTCATGTAGTGAGGAGAATTTAGATTTTCCAACCCAACTAGTAGAATTGAAAGAAGTGTGTCCTATAATGTCTGTAGGAAAATGGATACCAACTGTTGAACCATGAGGACCAATGTTAAATAAAGCTGAATCCTCTAACTTAAAAGCTCCACAACCTGATAGGAAACCTCTTCCTAGTAACTTAAAGTATGCTTTTTTAGGTGAAAATGAAACCTATCCTGTAGTCATAACTACTAAGTTGACATTTGATCAAGAGAGTAAACTAGTTAAGCTTCTGCAGAGTTATAAGAAAGCTCTAGGCTGGTTAGTGGCAGACTTAACTGGTTTTAGTCCACTACTCGGTACCCACCGAATTTATTTAGAAGAAGATGCCAAACCAGTTAGGTAAATGCAAATGAGACTCAAGCTGAACATGAAAGAAGTAGTAAGAGCTAAAGTGTTAAAATTACTTGATGTAGGAATCAAATATCCAATCTCTGACTCTGAATGGGTAAGTCCTACACAAGTAGTTCCTAAGAAATCAGGTGGTACTGTAGTTCGGAGTAAGAATGATGAGTTGGTCCTAACTCGAATTCAAACTGGTTGTAGAGTTTACATTGATTACAGAAAACTCAATGCCGTGACAAAGAAAGTCCATTTCCCTCTCCACTTTCTGGATCAAGTTTTGGAAAGAGTGGCTGGGCGTGCATATTACTATTTCTTAGATGGTTATTGAAGCTATAATCAAATTGATGTTGCTTTAGAGGATCAAGCTAAAACTACTTTTACTTGTCCTTTTGGCATATTTGCTTATAAGAGAATGCCCTTTGGCCTTTGCAATGCCCCTGTTACCTTTCAATGCTGTATGATTAGTATTTTAGTGAAATGGTAGAAGAAATCATAGAAGTCTTCATGGAGGATTTCTCTGTCTATGGTGATTCCTTTGAGCATTGTTTAGAAAACCTTAATCTAGTATTGACCCGGTGCGAGGAAAAGGACTTAGTGCTTAACTAGGAGGAATGCCATTTTATGGTGACTAAAGGTATAGTCTTAGGTCACACTATTTCCAAAGAAGGCATTCAAGTTGACCAAGCTAAGGTATAGTTAATTCAAAAACATCCCACTCCATAATCGGTTAAGGACATTTGATCATTCTTAGGCCACATAGGATTCTATCAGTGTTTCATTCAATCTTTAAGTGAAATTTCAAAGTCCTTGTGTCATCTATTAACACAAGAGGCATCCGTTGAATGGACACCACAATGTCAAGAGGCCTTTGACAAACTAAAAATCTGTTTAACTACAGCACCCATTCTTTAATCTCCTGATTGGTCACTTCTTGAACTTATATGCGATGCGAGCAACCATGCTACTGGTGCTGTGTTAGGGCAAAGAAAGAATAAAAAAGAACATATTATTTACTATGCCAGTAGAACCTTAACTGATGCTCAACAGAATTATACGACAACTGAAAAAGAAATGCTAGTAGTTGTCCTCGCCCTTGAATTTTTTTTTTCCTGTCGTATTGGTTCAACAGTGATATTATATACTGATCACTTTGCATTGAAATACCTGTTACTAAACCAAAAGCTAAACCATGGTTAATCCACTGGATTCTATTACTATAAGAGTTTGACCTTGAGATTAGAGACGAAAGGGGAGTTGAAAATATGGTGGCTGACCATCTGTCACGGTTACCGATGAAGCCTATTCAAAAGATGAAATTCAAATAAACAATAGCTTCCTGGATGAACAGTTATTCAATGAAGCTACAATAACAGCATCTACACCTATGTGGTTTGTTGATATTGCCAATTATTTAGTGACGGGAAAAATTCTAGAGGAGTGGAGCCCTAAGGATAGAAGAAAATTTTTAAGAAATGTCTGAGTGTTCTTTTGGGATGACCCCTACCTATTCAAATATTACCTGGACCAGGTAATTTGACGCTGTGTGCCTGATTGGGAAATTCAGGGCATATTTGAATTTTGCCACTCTCAAGCATGTGATGGCCATTTTCCCATAAACAAAATAGCTTCCAAAATTCTACAATGTGGATTTTATTGGCCTACTTTATTTAAAAACGTTCATCTATTTGTACCACATGCGACCGATGCTAACATTTAGGTAGTCTAACCAGGAGAAACATGATGCTTTTGTCCCCTATTCTAGTATTGGAAGTATTTGATTGTTGGGGAATAGACTTCATAGGTCCCTTTCCTATTTCCTTCAGTTTTGAGTATATTTTAGTAGGAATAGACTACCTTTCTAAGTGGGTTGAGGTAATTACCGCTAGAATGAATGATCACAAAGCCGTATTGAAATTCCTCATGAGAATATATTCTTACGCTTCGGGATGCCCCGAGCAATTATAAGTGACGGAGGAAAATACTTCTACAATCGGCCAGTAGGTACCTTATTACGTAAATATGGTATAGTTCACAAAGGTTGTATACCATATCATCCCCAAACAAGTGGACAAGTAGAACTGGCCAATAGAAAAATTAAACAAATTTTTGGAAAAAAGGTCAAACCAAACCGTAAGGATTCATCGTTACAAATGATTGACTCCCTATGGCCATATCTCACTGCTTGTAAAAAAACTCTAGGGAGACCTCCATATCGGTTGGTTTACCATAGAACATAAAGCATATTGGTTATTAAACAATTCAACGTTGACATTGACATTGACGAGGCTGGGTTGCACCAAAAACTTCAGATTGCAGAGATGGATGAGTTATGGAATGATGCCTATGAAAATACCCAAATTTCAAAAGGAAAAGATGAAGAGGTTTCATTACGAACACCTCGCTCGTCGATCATTCCATGAGGGCCAGAAAGTTTCTTCATCGCTCACGAATTCACCTCGTTTTGGGTAAGTTGCAATCTAAGTGGACAGGCCCATTCATTGTGACAAATATCTCTGAACATGGTGCCATTGAAATCGAGAATCCAAAGAATACAAATCGCTTTAAAGTCAATGGATACTGGCCAAACCTTATTTAGAAAACTTTGTGGGCTTAATTGAGACTTGGGATCTTTTGGATCACCCACTTTATGAATACTTCAAATTAAAGTATATATAGGTGTATACTAATCCATTAGGTTAGTTTTATTTTACTTTCTCTTCTATTTCATTCCTAGTTATAAAAAAAATAAAATTGGAATCTAGTCGACGGTTCGGACCACCCGCTAAACGAGTCGGATAACAGAAAGTTTAGCCCCTCGAACAGTCTGGACCATTCCCCAGCCGGTTTGGACCCTACACACTTTAAAGCCCAAAGTCCCTTCATTTGGCTGAACCTTCTCTCTCTACCTCACCTCCATAGCTCCTATTCTCTCTCTACACTTCTCCTCCTTCAAGCTGGCTACTCTCCAAGGTGTGGGTCACCCAATTTTCCCACAGATTACTTGATCTTCTCCTCCATCTTCACCATAGTAGGTATGTTTTCAAGTTTCAAAGTTCTTCAAGCCCTAACTATGGTGATTTCTCTTTTGTTTCCAATTTTTGTTTTCTTTTTCTAGCTAGTTTTATTTTGTTTTTCTTCAATCAAAACCCCTAACCAGCCCTTAATATTCTTTCTTATGCAAATTACTTCCATAGAAGTAGTTAGTTTTCAAGGAGCAACCTGTGGGTGTAAGGGGCAAATTTGGGTCTTTTGTTTTCTCTCTCCAGCTCGTTATCTTTAAACAAAGATAGGTGAAATTTCTCAATTGAAGACCCAGTTGTGTGGTCTTTACTAGTTAATTTAGCTTTAATTCTATCAAGTTCTTTAGTCAATTCCCTACTATTGGGCCACTGAACTTATGTGGACATAGGCCTTGGTTCTTGACTAATTTTGCTATCAATATTTTCTCGTGTTGATGACTGAAACCATGTCACCACGTACCAAGAAACCTACCAATCGACAAGTTGACACATCTTTTGATTGAAACTGCTTTTGGAAAAAGGAAGCCAAAACCCAATACGACGATATTTGGGGGCACAAATCGGTGGTAATTGACCTTTTTCGGCATGTCGCTCAATTCAAAGGTGAGGAAATTATGTTACACCAGAATTTTGAAGGTAGGTAGTGGTTAGGCATGGCATGGTTTCACTCTAGTTGTGTGGTGGATACTGTGCGGGAGTTCTTTTCCAATATCAAAATTCTATTATTAGGAGAAAGAATCAGGAAAAAATAGTCAGTTGGGTAGGGGGGTTGAAATTGTGCTCATGCCCAATGATTTCTCCCTAGTTTTCCAACTTCCTCGTGTCAAACACCGAGAATTTTCTTATCCAGCAGAGGGCACACCACTGTCTATCATCTCTCGAGAAATATTGTTAAATGGTCAAGAATGGGTCGGAGAATATAGGAAACCTAGTTCTGTTCTAAATGATAAATATTAGGTCCTACAAATGTTTTGTTGCACTAACCTCCTCCCATAAAGCCAACATGCCGACTACACCCCTCTTTGGGCTCGGTTGATTTATGCCCTTGGAATTGGTATATCTATTGATCTTCCCTCATACCTTTGGTATCATGTTCTATACACCTTTTAGCATCCTGGGGCCCTTACCGCATTACCATTTGGCGGTGCACTCATCGAGATTTTCAGAAGAAAGAGTGCTCTAATTACAGATGACATGCCATTGGCTTTAGGATTAAACCCGTTCAACATCATTTCATATTCTAAATCTCGAGGCCAAGCAGCCAGAATTAAAAAGAGAAGATCTTAGGCTGATGAGGAAGGAACTGGGTCTCGGTTCAACCTGAGGAGGAAGTAGAATGTGAAGTCTCCAACGCTGAACTAGCTTCACAAATAGGTGCCTTAGCAGAAAGAATGAGTCAAATGGAGAGCAATCAAGAGGAGGACCACTAGCTTTTACTCCAAATCCAGTGGTCCCAACAAACTCAGGGTCACCTCTTGCAGAGTATTTTGGATCATTTTCGTGACTCCTTTCACCCGTCTCCACACTGACAGTGTGTTTTGCTTTCTTTTGTTTCTTTTTCATGTTGTAGTATTTGTGAGTTTAGGGATTCGATTTTAGACTTGACTTTGTATCCCTAAACCTCTGTCACTTATTTGTAATCTTTATTATGTACTTGTAGTTTAAGTTATGATTATGTTGATTATTTGTGTCATACTTTGTCCATAGCTTATTCCTACATGTTCTCTTTCTCTTTATTTCCTTTTCTCTATTTTATCTTATGTTCTTTTTATTTTATTTTTTCTCTTAATTTTTATCTCATGTTTGGTAGCTATGATAATTTCATTTTCTGATTTACTTTGTGCTAAGACAGGTTCATTATGCCTAACCATTGTGCCTCTATAGATGAGGAAAATGAGGAAAATGAATTTAGTACTTATATGGATTATCTAGGTGAAGAGGACGAGTTAGTGAGCTAAAAGTGTCCCATTGAGGAGTGGTCCGATGAGTGTTTTGAAGAGAGTAATTCTTTACCTCTTTCTCTTGTTTACACTGCTTTAATTCATATCACCCCTAAGTAGTTTCTTGCGGGGGAATGGTGGGACAAGGTCGATTTAGACCTCTTGGTGAGTATGGAGTGGATTGAGATAGATATATCCGCTGAATGGTCTGATGCACCAAATTATGACACTGACACTGACACCATCGTTTTGTTTGATGATTCATCTCATTCGGATGACAATGACATGCCCTCTTTAGAAGATATTCCTGACTTGGATAGTGAGATAAAGAAGAGTACTGACATTGAGTCTGATTATGGTGAGCTACCCCCACTGGATTTTCCTTTATCTGAGGAGGCTATTTGTTCTATTAATACTGTCTTAGCTTCACTTGCTACCGATAGAAGGTACTTTTTTCCCTTATCTTTTGTCTTTTTCTGGTAGTTTCTTTTTATTTCCTTTCGTTTAATTAACATCATTAGTCGCTTGCACATTAAGTTGGGGAGGGTAATGTTTACATATATTAGATGCCATTTCGTTTTGCCTTCGTTCTTATTCATGCATAACAAATACATTGAGGACAATGTGTCTTTTAAGTTGGGGAGGGAATGGTTAATAACATGTAGACTTCCCTTACATATTATTAATGACTAATGAATGGGTAATTTTTAATGCAATGGTGGTAATAGTTATGAAACCAATAGATGATTTGATGTTCAATTTTGAAATAAAGAACTAAATTTTAAATTGAGTATAATTTTTTTTTTATGTATTAAAGACTTACCACTTAAAACCATTGAAATGCAAGCATACCTTTATTTTGTGACGCAAGTGGAGACTTAACACCCTTTATGTTGTGAGCTTTTGAGCTTGAACTTTATTTTTGAGGGTTGTGTAAATAATAATCTATATTATTCCTTCCATCTCACTTCTTTAGAATAGCTTCACTACATTATTTTTCTTTGGTATTGAATGCGCAAGATATTACTTTTAATTTGCTTGTATGGATCATTGCTTCTAACAGGTGTTGTGAACCTAGAGAGTGGTGTTAGGCCATATTTCTCATATTTGGAAGCCTGTAACTTTTCTTTTTTTGCATTATCCTTGGAACCACCTTGAAGCCTTACAAAATTTTAGATTATATAAAATTTTCTATTTTAGCCAAAAATATAACCCTCTAGCCTTAGATACATAGGTAAGCCAACCCTTACATGTCTTGGGATACTTATGCAAAACTGGCAATAAGGTGTATAAGGAGTGAGTTAAAAAAAAACATGGGTTAAGGCAATTCATAAATTAATTATTAATAATCCCATGAATGAAAAAAATAAAAAAAATAAAGAAAAATGTGTTGATAATAAAGCTTTAGTGTTTGGCATTCAAGGACTTGAAAGGAGAAAAGTTGGGGAGTGTTTTATTGCATTATTGTAATCTCTAGACATGCACTTTGATGTTTCCCATCCTTTGTTTGTCTAAGCAATACCCCCTGGCCAAGATATAACCTAGTAAAGACCTAATGGCCTCTAGGTGAAAGACACTTATAAGAGCATTGATCTGTTTCACGTGATTGATAGTAATTTCCTTATTTATGCATTAATACATTCCTTCATGAAGTTATGCTACACTCAATGTTTAATTCTTTCATGTCACTTGTTGAGTTGGGTTTAACGGACCTATTTGAAATTGCACTCATGTATGAACCACAAGAGTAACCGTATTTTCAAGTGATTTCATTTGAGAGTGAACATCCTGGTGAGAGTTGAAGTCAAAACCATGATCTTTGTGTATATTTGCTAATTATGTTAATTGAATGATAGTACTCGACATATTTGAAAATAAATGGTTGAAAAGTTGGGTGAGTTTGAAGTACATTTGAAAATAAATTATGTAAGAATTTGAAGTTTGGCTATCTGTTTCATATTGGATTCATATCAAACGTTTTTGGAATTATTATTACCATACATTGAGTTAGTGTAAGAATTTTATGGGTAGATTCACCGCAAGCCCTCACAAAACTTCCCTCGTCCACTAGAGGTAACCTAGGGGTTTAAAAGGCTTGCTACACGTAGCTAAGTGTAGCTGTGTTTCCAATGAAAAGAGAAATAGGTAGTAGTTTGCATTCATTTTAATAAATTCATTGCTAGGGACTAGCAACGTTCAAGTTGGAGAGTGTGATTACACTTGAAAAGTGTAATTATAAACTGCATAACGTAGCCTTAGAACATGCATTGTTTAATAAATTCAGAAGTTTTTCTAATCTTTATCACTTATTTGTTTTATTCTCTTCAATACAGGAAAGAAGAGGAAATAATCGTTATTAGCGTTGATGAAGATAAAGAAATCAACAACAACGAGCCCCCGGTACCCACACAAAAAGCCCCTATTCGAACTAGAGCAAGGACAAAGAGAGAAGAACAAGACAAGAAGTCGGAGTAGGGGACAGTCTGGACCATCTCCTATTACAGTTTGGACCATTGCAGCAAAATCCAGTAGGAGCAAACACACTGTGGTCTGGACTGTAACCTCGGGTGGTCTAGACGACTAGGCAACTTTGGGCTCCATTTTGTATGTTATTAGGGTTTTGTAAAGGGATCTATAAATAGGATCCTTAGGGGATTATTTTAGGATTCCGTTCCAGCCGTCGTAGAGTCTTTTCGAAAAGTTTTCTTTAAGTATTTTTTAGTTCTTTTCATTGTTCTTGGAGATGTTTCTTCACTTTCTTGGAATTCTTGTTAGAGGATTTGTTACGTTTCGCATTCTTTCAAAGTACGGTATTTGATTCTTTATTTTAATTCAATGAATACACTTTCATTTTTTTTCTTGTTTATATTACGTGCGCTATTTTAGATTCCATGTTAGGCTAAAAACCTTAGTTCTTGATTCAACGAATTAAGGAAAGGTGGATGATTATAACCTTTGTGATGTGCGTAAACCTCCATTTATTGTGTGAAAACGTACACGTAGAGATCTACACTTTTTAGATTTGATTTCATTTATTTCAAAAACATTTGAAAAACAAAAACCTTTGATCATATTCTCTAAAATCACTTATAAGGATTTTTGGGACCTTTAAAACCTCTTTTATATTTTTGAGATGAAGACTTTAACTCTAAAATCCTAATTTTATCAAAAGAACATTTTCCGGTTTTATAATCCTAAATGTGAGTATAAAACTGAGATAGGGTGAACTTCATATGCTTTCATGAAAACATCTTTCCAATCTACTTTTCCTTTACGTGAAACTTAGATCGTGTATTAAAAAGCACATCAAATTGCGAAACAATCAATCCACCCAGAATTGAAAGTTGAATCAAGATGTTTATATATTAATTGAATTACATCTTTTGATTTCAATAGTTTATTGTCTTAAATTCTGAATTTTTAATTCTTTGTTTAGGCTAAGTTTAATTAAGTATTTTACTTTCTGTTTACAATTTGAACTCAATTCAAAATCTCAAACACTTGAAACCATCACCTTTGAACTAGGTAGTGAATTGCTTTAATCTTGTGAAACTTAGAAATTAACATAGTAGGCTCCTTATGAATTCGGCTTCGTTCTCACCGATTTAAAACTACACTTCACACCCTTGTACTTGGGGGTAATTTTAGATGCAATTTCTAGAGGCAGTCAACATGCACCATTGGTATCATTTAAGCCTAAAACAAAAAGTTAAGTGCATAATTAGCTTGCTCACTAGATATGGAATTGTACAATAATGCATACTAATTAAAGACCTCTTATGCGGTGGTTGATAAGAATTAGTTTGAGCTCACTGGTATGGCTCATATATGTATGGGAGGTAGGAATTTTTGAGGGATAGAAGGTCCATCATTCCTCCACCCAAAGTTTGATTAGTTCATTTATCCTGGGTTATAGATCTTAGAATATGGATTGTTACCTTAAACTTAGGGAAGGGCTTCCTAAATTTAGAATCAAAAGATTATCTGCAAACAAATTTCTTTAGCATGGGTAAATAAAGAGAGTCATTAGTGGCATGATTTTTGTTTTCACACATCACAATGAGCGAGCATAGGGACAATATTAGACATTACTTTCTCATCTCTAAATACTCCAATTTTCTAGACAAAGCAATCATCCTAGCATTTAGATTATTTGACTCTATATGTACAAATTTTCTACAAGATGTAGAGGCATCTCTAGATTCTAAAGCTGGTGGAATGGTAGTCTCCCATTTTCTAATACTCTAGCTAGCACATCAAAGAAGTCAAAAGTTTAGGTTCCTTATCATAGAAATCTCAGCTATATATAGTAGAGACTGACTGTTTGAAATTAGGAGACAACAAGTCAAAAAATAATCTCACAACTCACCAATACTTAAACCGATGATGAGGATAAGAATTTAATAACTTCTTAAAGCACTCCTAAGCTTGATAAAAGTCTCACTCGATTTGCAAGTGAAAGTCCATTATTTGTCTTCGGAGAGATGCATTTTTATAAGTAGGAAACTATTTTCTTAAAACTTTAGTTTACTTCTCTCTCCATATACCAATCACGCCTTGAATTTTGTAACCCAAGGTGTGAACTAAATAATCACATGCAATTAACATAAACATTCACAAAAGCCAAATTAGAGCTATGCAACCATCTTAGAACAGACATCCATGATAATAAATAATAACAAAAGTCATGGTCATAATCAGGCGATAATGCTCCATTACCATAACCAAATTGATATCTAGGCACGTTGACCTTTACAACCATACTGAATAACTAAAAATAAATACTAAGTACAAAATAATACATCTTCAAGGTACAATATCTAATATAATTAGCTCTGTCTCCTTAGAGAACAAAAGACTAATAATATCCCAATAAGCGAAAGCATGATGGAGCCAATCTAAATCTCAAGTTCTCCATCTACAACAAAATCTACAAGAACAAAAGCACAAAAGCCATGTGTGCCCACGATGCACATCTAAATTGGTACAGTGCATGTCACATGCCCAAGCATGATATTATCGTGCAACAGATATTAATAATATCATATTGGCACTAAAATATTATCATATGTCAACAACATTAACAGATAATTATTATACTATTATCAAAGCATGTAAACAAAACATTGTATATTCTATAACTTATTATTAGGCATAATTTTTTTTTTCAAAATCTCATCATACCCACATACACCTTATGAGATTGTCTCGTGGCCATCGCGCTTAGCCTTAAGCATTTTTTAATTGCTTTATGGGTTTTGCCCAAAGGTCACGTGTGAACCGATAAGATTGTTTAAACCAAAGCCTAATTTTTCATGGGCCACATTACAAATAATGATAATCCAGAATATGTCCGTTGTGCATTGTTATTTATGGGTTTTAACTAATGGACAACTATAATTTGGGATATGTCCATCACATGTTGTTCTTTATGGGCCTCACCCAATGGATAATGATAATTTCGAATATGTCCATTTTTCTATGTTAGTTATGGGCCTTACCCAAGAGATAATGATAATTCAGGATAAATCATTTTGCATAGACTTTTGATCTTTCAACCCTAGAATATCCTACTATCTTGATTATCACTTATTCTCAACTTCATAATATTAACATCACATCTAATCATTCCTTCCCACAAGTCTTTATTATTGTTGTTTAACTTACCATCATTTAAAACATTATACAATGTTGGCCCTCTAACCATCACATCTATTTATTTCAAAGTTATCTTTTATCTTTTTATAGTATAAGTTGGTAATTTCATCATCATCATCATCATCATTTCCAACGTTACCATCCATATAAACTGTTTTATCATACCTTGTACCATGAGCTATTAATTCCATACCATCATCTTTTCATGTTCAATCATAACACTAATAACATTAATCGTACCCTCATCAATAACGTTTCATATATCACAAAATTGTATCTTGAATCATAAACCATGTTCATTGCTAGGCTATTTTCCATTTATTTTCATCGAGTTATATTTGAAAGTAACATATGTTAAAAATAGTTAAGGTTGTGTCAAGACCTTAGAATAATATTTTATTTCAAAACAGTTTTAAAAAAGTTTTAGAAAAATTCTTAGTCGGGCACCTAAGGATGAAATCTATCTACCCAAGGAAAAGAATACTTAGTTGGAGCACTTGAGTCCACTTGCCATGCACTCGAGTTCCCTCTAGTGTTTGTTACTAGTTCATGCTTTGTTTCTAACTTATGGGTTAATTCCAATTTTCTAAATTTGGTATTGTTTTCGTTTAAATGTTTCACCTAGAATCAATTCTTGACAATAATTGAACATAACAGATTAACCATATCAGGCTTTGGCCTTACATTAAGGAAATCCAACTTTAGTGTTCATCATCTTCCTCACAATATACATATATCCATGAATATATATATGCGTATCTATATATATACACATCAACAATATCATAATTGATACATTCATTTCACCAAAACTCAAAAACAATTTCAAGGTATGCATTAATACATAACTTAGACAATCAATGTGGACTTTGTGCCTACCTCAAATGCTTAAGAGGGAAGGAAAACCCACTAATAGTAACATTTGAAAAACTGAGAAAAGCCGGAATTCAACCACTATTAATCTATGATTCCTAACACCAAAACAATCAAACTAATGCATTCAAAGTTATCCTAATTGATCATTTGTAAGAGTAATTGAAGCAACGTTAGGTGTAATCTAACTTATCAAAGTCTAGTTCTCTCCCATGTTCACTATTATCACCTAAAAGCTATATCCGTTATACATATATGCATATATATATAGATCAAAGCCTTCAAGAGGATGAAAAGGAGAATCAAGGCTAGAAGGTAGTGATCCTAAGGTTATAGGCATTATTTGGATTGGTGGTTAAATTACCAAAAGCAGCTCATCAGTAACAAAATTTGATGTGATGCACTTGACAAGGCCCATGAGAGTACAGAATCAACCCCATTTAGTTTAATGGCCTAAGCCTAAGAATTTTCATGTGGCCAGCTCACCATTTGGTTGACTTAGTCAATAAGCTACTTGATTAAATAAGATGCATTAAATCTGGTCATTATCGTTATATTTACTATTTTGTGCTTTGAAATCTGGTCATTATCTCCATACGTAATGTTTTGTGTTTTGAAAGTTATATTTTACCTTTTACCATTCTTGGATGGTTGTTCCAAGTATAAAAACTCTTAAAGTTCGTATGTATGGCAGATTTTGGACATTATCAATTAGTTAAACCTTTGTGGTTCTTTTATCTAGTTCTATATCTCTTTGTGGATTTCTAAGAGTGGTGAGCTTTCTTAATTTTGTATCATTAGGGTGGTGTTTCTATATCCCTAAAGTGGTAAATTAACCGATGTTTCATGTTTTGAGGTTGTGATAATCTATATCCTCATCTTGTGATTCGGTTTATCTTTTTTTTTTTTTTTCCTTTTTCCTAACAATTCTTTACTTTTTAAGAATCCATATTAGCCTCTCTACTTATTCTGGATCATTGCCATGATGTGATCTTTTGTCCGCCCGAGTAAGCTCTCCCATGCGCTTAGGGAGCCCTGCCTATGTGCCTAGATAGACTCGTGTGCCCGAACCCTTAGGCTGGTCTGCATGGACCACTATAATGTTTAAATTTTCTAAGTATTGTGAAGATCTTAAAACCGAATTCACTATTCAAGCCATTTAGTTAACCAAATTAGCATATCATCGGGCCATTAGCTCATAACCTTTTGTAGTAGAGATAAAATGATACATATCAAAACATGCACCACAAGAAAATTAGGCTACACCAACATTTATTTGGTGACATTTATTTAAAATGTCGGTAAAAGTTTTTATTTTACACATTTGTATAGTAATGTCATAAATTTAAAGACATTTGATTAAAGAGTCGTAAAATCTATGACATTTGTATATAAATGTTGTTATTTACTAATGTTTTCAATCACATGTCATTAATCTTATGAATGTCATTTTTCAATTCAATTAAAAATTATTTACATAAATGCTATTTAAAACTAATTTGATGTTTACATTTCTTTTTATCTTTTCTAAATTCCACTTAATTACAAATATAAATAATGGCTTGTTGTTCAAACTTACTTGAGCTCACAATTTGATTTGTTTTGTTAGGTTTTATTTTAAAGGTTGGCAAATCGTGGACAAATTAATGTTTTTAATCAAGTTTGTTTACTTAGGCATAGGTTAAGATGTCTTGGTAAACGATTGTATTCCCATTGTAAAAATCACCAAAAGAAATTAAGAATGACACTAAGACGATCTCGATCAAACACTCTAGAAGATATGGACACCACTCTCCTAACAACCATTCCGATAGGTAAGAATGAAATCTGGAGATACAATGTACAAAAGAAACAATAGTGGTTATTAGAACTCCCACGAGGGTATAAAATCCTACTTATGACTTAGAAAGCAGTAAGAAGCCAATATTCAAGCTAGATAAGAAGAGCTGGTGACCATAAGAAAACAATGGGAGTAAGCAAATTGAGAAGGTAAGCCAAAAATTTTATCCAATCAGATGAATAAAAAAGTAATTATAAGGAAGGATCAACCTTTAGGTCTTTAACATTAAAGGAGAACAACACAAAATAGCAACAAAGAGCTAGAGAGAAGGAGGCAAATGATCTAATCTTGAGTTAAATTTAGAAATTTATAGACATCAGTCACATCATGAAGAATAACCTAGGAAAATGACTGCAGATTGAAAAAGGATCAATGAATAAAGTGAAAGTCAATCCAGTGGTAGCCCGAAACAAAAGACACCCAAGCGTTCAACACATGAGCAAAATAATAGAACAAATAACTTACTCAATGCTTGAGAAAATAGAGCTAACTACATAGTTAATGGCCAAAAGGGCACAAGGTTGTATCTCAGCTTCTCCTTTTGTTAGGGTGATTTATTTATTGGAGCGTTCTAGAAAGTTTACAACACCAAGGTTCACAATCGATGATAGAAAGGTTAATTCATTGAATCACTAGAGGCACTATATGCAAGCAATGATGTTATGAAATTCTAATAACACATTGATGTGTAGAATATTCCCTTCTAGTTTGGGAGATATAGCCTTGCAATTGTTCCACTGTTTGACCTAGGGTTCAATGGAAGAATTTGTGACTAGGTTTATAACAAACAATAGACAGTCAAGGGTCACATATGTATTGCTAACTATGAATAAGAAAAGCAGTGAAAACTTGAGAGACTATGCTCGATGGTATGTGGAAATTTATAATAAAGTTAAGGGATGTACCAAGTAGTTAACAATCACGTCATTCAAGATGAGTTGTAAAAAAAAACTTACTTTGGTTTTCTTTGACGAAAAGGCCTGTGATAATATGTCATGATTGATGTGTAGAATTAAGAAACACACTCAAGTAGAAGAGAATACCAAACCATTTAACGAGAAGACTATAAGATCTAGGTTGAAGAAGGGAAGAGATGAAAAGAAGGCATACGAAGCTGTAAATACTATTTTTAAAGAAATGATTTACAAAATTTTACCCCAGATCAAGAACAAGGCATATTTATATGGCCAAGGAGAATGATCGATGGCCTGAGTATGAGAAATGCTAGTTTTATTGTTCTTACCAAAAGGACATGGCACTGAAGTGAGAATTGTAAAGCCTTTAAATCTCATTTAGAGACATTGTCAGAGGTCGGTTATCTAAAATAATTCAATGATGAATTAAAAAATAGGGAAAGGGATGAACCCCATGCTGATAACAAGGTGCCAAAAAGGACCATTAAGAAGCCAAAAAGGTAATAGATAGGCCTCATGTTATAACTGTTATTCATATGAAGTCTAAAGTAGCTGAAGCACCAACAAACACGAAAGCTGAACACAAAAGGGCATCTCATATTAGAGAAGTATTGAAAATTAGTAGCAACCTAAGCAGATGACCAGGACAAGAAGACAAAATGTCTATTACCTTCTCAGAATGTGAATATTGTAGGGTGTAACACCACACAATGACACTTTGGTTATTACTCTAGGGATTTTGGATTTCCAGGTGAAGAAGATACTAGTTGATTCTGGATGTTCAAATGAGATAATATTTTTAGTTCATTTAAGAAGTTAGGATTGAAAAATGAGGACTTAATGACTACTAGCTGTTCCTTCAGTGGGTTTAATGAAACTCCTATCGGGCCATTAAGAAAAGTGATGATACTAATGCATGTATGGCCAGAAAAGAAAAAGGTTTAATTCATTGTGACGGATTCTTAATCCTCCTACAATGCTATTATTGGGACAATATGGCTGCATCATTTGAAGTTGTTCTCGTAAATAACATTAGCTGCTTAAATTCTCATTTAAAGATGAAGTAATTGAGATTCGAAGGGATCAAGCTATTTATAAACAATGATTTACCCTTACGATATAATCAAAGAAACTTCTAAGATCGATGATGTTGGATGGGGTCCAGAGAAGAAGGCAGCATTGGATTTAGAATATGTGAGAGTTAGCATCGATAACAATGATAGATTTTTTTTTTTTTTTGGTTGAGTTAAAGTTGGACGATATTGAGAAATTAGGGTTAGCTAAGATATTATTGAAGAAGACTGGAACTTTTGCTTGGACTCTTTTGGAGATGCCCAGTATTCACTTAATGTTATTAGCCATAAATTGAACATTAATTCAAAGGTGAACCTTGTAATTC
This sequence comes from Sideroxylon spinosum, assembly GCA_003260245.2. Taxonomy (NCBI): domain Eukaryota; kingdom Viridiplantae; phylum Streptophyta; class Magnoliopsida; order Ericales; family Sapotaceae; genus Sideroxylon; species Sideroxylon spinosum. Next base: position 8,902,560 of record QLOD02000038.1, on the reverse strand, counting down.
AGGAAGCTAAAACGTATGCTCTGCATCATACAGAGCCAGTAATTGAAGAAGTTGATAAGTTACTAGAAGAGGATTCATAAGGGAAGTCTCATATCCCAAACGAATAGTTAACGCTGTCATAGTGTGGAAGAAGAATAGGAAATAGAGGGTCTATGTAGACTTTATGGATTTAAGTAAAACATGCCCAATGAATTTATTTGCTTACAAAGATTGATCAATTGGTAGACTCTACAAGTAGATGCTCTAAGATGTCATTTTTGGATGCATATAGGAGCTATCACTAGATCCCAATGTAAAAACGAGATAATGAAAAAAAATTATTTGTAAAACCAAGAGGAATCTATTACTATAAGGTGATGCCTTTTGGGCTCAAGAATGCAAAAGCAACTTATCAATGATCAGTGACAAAAATGTTTAAGCCTGACCTATGAAAAGTTATAGAAGTCTATATAGATGATATGGTGGTCAAGATTAGAGAAGCTGAAAATCATTTACTAGATTTACATCATGTGTTCCATACTCTTAATAAATATTGTTTAAAGTTGATGCGATTAAATATGCCTTTGGGGTAAGTTCTAAAAATATTCTATGCCATTTGGCCACCAGACAATGGATTAAGGTGAACCTTTATCAAATTAAATCCATTCAGAAAATTAACCCTCAAAAAAAAAAAAAAAAAAAAAAAAAGAAATTTTGAGATTAGTAGGGATGGTAGTTGCATTTAATAGTTTCATTAGCAGGGCATCCGAGCAATAAGCTCATTTGGGTTTGAATAAATATCTCTCCATAGCTCCAATGTTGTCTATTCCCTAGTAGGGAGATGTTCAATAGTTATATTTAGTAGTGTTCGAGCATGCGGTAAGTGTAATCTTATTGAAAGAAGAACCATTTACTACTCTATGAATACATTACAGGTGACAGAGTATAGATATATTCTCTTGGAAAAATTTACTTTAGCAATTATTATGACATTGAGGAATTTGGCACATTATTTTCATACCCATACCGTACATACATGTTATTATTGACCAGCTTATTGGCCATTTATTAAAAAAGGTTGATATCTTAGGAAGAATGGCTAAGTGGTCTATAGAATTAGGGACATTGGATATGAAGTTTATAACTCGTAAAACCATGAAGACACAAGTTTTAGCCCATTTTGTGGCCGAATTCTATTATCCCACCCTAGTGCAAATGAAAGAAATTTAGAGCTTACAAGTGAATGTTGAACTATCCATTGAGCAGACCCCTCCTTGGTAAGTGGAAATAGATGGGTTATCTTCTAAAAAAGGAGCCAAAGTTGGAATTGTATTATGCCTGAGGGGGTTACACTAGAGTAATCCATCAAACTAGACTTTAAAGCGACAAATATTAAGGGTGAGTATAAGGCACTATTGGTATAATTAGGGATAATGGAACATTTGTCCACTTAGAACATCATACTGAAAATCGATTCTCAGTTGGTAGCAAGTTAATTGAAGGGGAAAGTATGCTGTTCGGAAAGAGAATTACTGAATATCGAGTTGATGCCTTGGCAACCTCAGACTGAACAAGGTTGTCTAACACAATATTTATAGAGGTTCTTGATGAGTCAAGCGTTCGAAAAATAGTAGATGGATCAACTTATTGTTTGTTTGAAAGATGGGACACTACCTAACAATAAATTGGAAGTGAAGAGGTTAAGCATCAAAGCCATTATGTACTAGGTTTTTCCTAATGATAAATTGTATAAGAAATCCTACATGGGCCCTTAGCTATTGTGTGTGCATTCTGATAATGTGTAATATTTTTTCTATATGAAATTCAGGAAGGAAAAATGAGTTTAAACTTCTGTCTTGAGGAAATTTCATGATAAGCCAATTTCTCTCTAGTTCATCTTCACTATCCCTATACTCAATATAGTGAAAATTTTTCCCATGATGGGATGAGCTGCTAGAATGCACCAATTAAAATCTCCTAAGGTGCCAATATGTAGTGGTCATAATACTACATTGTATTCAATGATGCAATACAATTAACTTAGTTAAATGACATGTCATTCATGCAATAAATAATTCAATTGACCAAAACTAGACATTGTAAATCATCCTTACCACAATCTGCAATACTGTCATTGTAACAATTATTTCACTTGCAAGTTAAATTATTTAATGCTATAGTTTTGTACCATTATGAAATTGGTGTCGTAATGGTAGAGATTTTAGGTTTAGATATTTAAGGTCTTGGGTTCAAACCACATAATAATATTGGTTTAATGTATATTAAACAATTTACACTTTCACATAGAACAGTCATCACAAGGAGTTAAATATAATCAAATAATCCCAAAACAAAATATTCCACACATAAGAAAGAGAAGTTTCCATTCATTAAATCAAGAGTTCGGTTCGGGATTTCTTGGGCTATTCATAATCCTAACCTCCACTACCACCAACCATGGGAATCAATGACTTACAGACTTATCATGTAATATATTTTGACAATGTCACCCACCAAAACCTAGCTGTTGTGAAAGATTACCTGACTGGCTAGGTCAGAAAGGAGCATCCCTTAAACAATAATAGAAATGGTCCTATATCTGCTTAAAAGATCATTTCTACTCATATTTGCCTATAAAAATGGTACCACGTGCTTTGGGTTTATTTTCACCCTTTAATATTTCCAAGGTGTCATATATGAAACCTTTTATTTCAAGCCAGATAACGTTTTCAGGCGATGAATCATATGTGGGATTATACAGTCATATACATTCATATTCCAAGTTTTTCATTTTAAATAATCAACATTTTAGTTATCAATATCTCAAATCAACTAAAATTAAATACGATCAAAACTATTACATTTTCATAGATAAATACTTAAGAGTACACATACTAGGTATTAATTTGCTAGAATTAATTATGATTAAGTCTTTAATTAAGACAAGTCATTTGACAAGTTTACCGAACTAATTTGATATTATGAGAATAGTTTCAATGAAATATTTAATGAAACTAAGGTTGGTGGCTAAGTGAAGACAATCTAATTAGTGAGACTTTTTTTTTATGTTTTATTGATGTTTTATGCACAAAATAAAGGAATGCTATTAAAAAATAGTATTGTCATTTTTACTGTTACTGAAAATACGGTATCATACGATAGTTGTTGGATTCCCTAAAAATGGTACGAAAAAATGCGATTCTTAAAGTACCGCTATATGATAAGGCGGTTTCACCATTCTTGCCAAGAACACTAGCTTCACTGGGCATGAAAGCATCACATCTAAGAGTTGGCTGGTTTCCTCTGAAGCTACTCCCCCCAAGAAGACTAGCCTCAATGGGCATCAAAACGTCACACTTGAGACTTGCATGTCCCAGGGATCAAAATCATTGATGGGTTTGCCCAATAAACACCAACACCATAGCCATTGTCATAACCAGGCCCAACTCATTAACTACCCTAAACAGCCACCAAAAAAGGATACTAGTGCTAGCACCAAGGTGGAGAATTTTGTCGTGCGCAGCCCTTAGTCTCCCAGCACACATTAAGGCTCAGTATAGCAATTTAGGGTTTTGCAGTCATAAGATTTTCTATTCTTTCGGAGATAGAAGAGGAGAAGAGTACTCTGGTATTGTAGTGGGCGATAAAAAAGGCTAAGCCATATGGTGCTTTATGCCTCTTCCCCAACAACTGTTAACTGATATAGTGTTTTCAAAAGCATTCAATAGCCGTGGTATGATACTGTGTTTTCATTAACAGCAAACACTAAAATACTATTTTTTGGACAACATTCTCGTATTTAGTGTGTAAAGCATCAATAAAAAAAAAAAATCAATTATTGACCACAAGGTCACAAGTCGAACCTCATTTGCCCAAATCACAGATTTACCAATTCTTCCTTTTTATTTTATTATTTTATAGAATATAAAATAATGACTAAATTCTTGGACTTCTTTTTGTATTATAAAATTTTCTAAGTATTATTTTATTTTAAAGTCAATAACAAACCAAACCAAATCAAGCCTTTTCCTACTAGGTGGGGTTGGCTATATGGATTTGACGACGCCAATCAAATCTATTTAAGGTCATGTCCTCCATTAGATCCATAGAAGCAAGGCCATGTTTAGGAAATGAATTTAAAGTCAATAACAAAATAATAAAAATTTAATATTCAGTTTTTAGGAAATAAATTTCTAGGCTTCAAGATATCCATACATTTTAATTAGGTTACTCTAACAATATTCAAGATATTCAAATATAAGAAAATATTAAATTTTTTCCAATTAAATATTTTATTTGACAAAAAAATATTTTATGTAATTTTATCACATTGAATTGATCAAGTAATAAGAACCTAGATTAATAATGAATAGAGGTTACATAAAGTGTAAAGTTGACAAAACAATGCCTAAAAACTTATTAGGATGAGCCAAGTTCATTTAGAAATCTAATTGAGGGAAAATAAGCTATAATATTTAATTTGGGTATTTTATCAAACATCTAGGTTTTGTTACCATTTTAACTTCAATAAACTTTTCCAAACCACAGATAATATAACAATTATGAAAGTTAGTTATCGTAAGTGTTGGAGTGTCAAGATGATACCTGATAGCTAGTTTAAATGATTCTATATGAAATGGAACCTCAGTAGAAGGTATTGTCTTTAATAGTTTCATTTTGAGATTTCATCGGACAGTAGGTGCGCATTACTAGGTTAGGCCATCGGAATTTAATTAAATCAATCCAAGCTTTGATACCGCATATGTAATCATTCTAGGAAGTATTCATAACTTTAAAACATTGAAATTTAGTTTAGAATACAAAAAATAATTTAAAAGTGCACTCTAAGGTTGCATAGAAGCCATGACACTGCTAAGTTATCACACAGGAGCCAAAAAAGCCCTGAGGCATGATAAATTTTGTCCAACACCTTCCTATATAGATGTACGTTTATATGGAACGTTCAACCATCCATTTGGGAGACCATTTGGAAAAAACGTCTAGTGACAGAAATGCATTGCTCTTATAAATGCGCTGTTTTGACATTTTTAACATATAAGGCTCTGAGTTTGTGATCTAAATCTTATAATATGCCATTGTACATACATATGAATACTTACTAACAAAATAAACATCTTTAGGATCATTAATATCAACTAATGTATCAAACTAAAGAACCAAATTTCAAACATAATCAATTTCATGCTTCAAAACCCAAAAATACTTCAACGTCAAATTAATCCTACACAGATCATTCAAATTTAAATTGAAGACATGGAACACATTCTAAGAGATTCGTCATCCTATCTCAATGAAGCATTTGGTTACATGAAGCGTAGTATCAAACAATTGCCTAAACAAACTAGCACGGAAAAATAAATGAACATAGGGATCTTAACGTGGAAACGTAAACTGGGGAAAATCGCAAACATCTTTCACAATATAAGTGGGGCTATAGTGTGACAACCAATTGACACCCCTATGTCCCTTGCATTGAAGCTTTGTTTGTATCCAAACGGTGAACCCTCACTAGCAAAAGACCAATCTTCAAACCCTCGAAGATCACGATAACCAAAGCATGAAGTTTTTGCAGGAATTAGGAATGCAGCGGAATGGGTTTTCCAAATATTTTTTTGGATCGATCAAACCTGAAATAATAGAAACTTCCTATGCCATTGTATTCAAAATATAAAAACTGAAATCAAATAAACAAATAAAACTAATCTTTTGTTGTTTCTAAATTTGATATTGGCTTGTTGAACTTTTCTCCCCCGACGGTTGAAACTCCTAGATTTTCTACTTTTTATCCTATTAGGATCCTCTCTGAGTCCTTTTTTTTTCCCTGACGTCTAGGGTTATGTGGGTAATCAGACTGATCATTTATAAAAGAAAGAGCAGAGGATCTAGGTGTAAATAAACTTAAGTTGGTTAATTAGAAAATTATCCATAATTGTCTTATAATTATGAATACATCCCCTAATAATTATACCTTACTCCACTAAAAAGGAATAATTGAACTCCGCCCTAGTTTATTGAAATAATTTCATAAAACACCTTACTCACTCTTTAATTCTGTAATTAAGCCTAATTATACTGTAAAAAGTATAATCATAAGATTTAATTTGAGGATTGTTATGTTAATTAATATATTAAATGAATTGAAATGTGAGTTTTCATGCATTAATGAAGGTTTTGTGTGATTTACAGCTAATCGTGTAGAAAATGATAGAAATTGGACTAGAAAAGATCGACTCAGCAAAATGGTTCTGACCGACCCTAAAATGTGTTCGGGTTCTACCTCTAAGTGCAAGAGGGTGGTCGTAGTTTTACTTGGTGAGAACCGAGGTCATATCCACAGGGAGGGCTTTATTAAAAGCTCCAGACTTGCTTTCTTTAGTTAGTAGATGAAACCTAAATAAAGTCTAAACTAATTTTGGATTTATGGGATGTTTACGAATGGGTTGAGTTGAGAATGGTGGAGTGAAGGAATTGTGATTCTAAATTAAGATAACAAAGAAAATCATGACTTCGAATGACGAAATCAATAAAGAAGAAGTTCTTGATTCAACTTACAAGTCCAGGTAGTTCACTTCTTTACTCTGGGATGTTTACTTTCAAACTTGAAATTCTATTTTGTTCAAAAATTATTAAGAACATTTGAATCAAAAACCAGTACCAGTAATTTTAAGCGAATATGGTTAAAGGTTTTTATTTTTGAAAGCTTTTCAGACAAACGAATTCAAAGTTTTACTCGAAACCTATTTATAATCTTGTTCAAAATTATGTATAGAAAGTTGTAATCGAAAACCCATACCAGTGATTTCAAATGAATGTGGTTAAAGATTTCCGTTTTCGAATGTTTTCGAAACAAGTTAAAATAGATTTGAAACAATAAATCTCTACGCATGTGCCTTCGAAACCCATGCGAAAGATCTACGTAGATCCCAGAGTATTTTCATGAACTACCCGTTCTTGATTCATTGAATCAAGAACTAGGGTTGCTACGCTGACATTATTTTAAATGAAACGAAAGCAATAAAAATGTAAATCATCATTCGATTTATTAATTGAAATCTAAAAATCATATATTTAAATACTTAAATGAAAGTAACTTACAGCGAGATCAATTCTGAAAAAGTGTAGGTAAAAAGAAGTGCAGCGAAGAACAAGAATAAATTATACAAATCCATAAAAACTCTTAAAAGTAATCTAAAAACTCTCTCAAAAAGTTCTCTCAAATAAAATATGAAAAGAATGAAAATATGGAGGCTCTCCTTTAGTTGGTTGTGCAAAGTGATAGAGATATAGACTAAAAGACATACTTTAAGTTATGTTTTTATATATTTTAATGAGAATTTCTTTTGAGCAATGAATGCCATTTACTATATTTGTGCATGTGTCTGG
>QLOD02000038.1:8853001-8872561 GCA_003260245.2 Sideroxylon spinosum | reverse complement strand
AAAAGCATCTACAAGTTGTGGTTCGAACAATCTCCCAGCTGGTCCAGACCACCGCACCATAATTTAAAGATCACAAGTTACTGTGGTCCGGATCATAGCCACGGGTGGTCCAGAACATTAGGTACTTTAAGGCACCGTTTTTGTAATTTTTAGGGTTTTGTGTAAATAGAACCTTTAGGGAGATATTTTAGGAGTTCATTCCAGTCGTCATTAAGAGTCTTTGATAGAGTTTTCTTTTGTTTCCTTCGTTTCTTTTATTTATTCTTGAAGAATGTTCTTGTATTTTCTTGAAGTTTTCGTTGGAGTATTGCCATCTTTGATTACTTTACGCATTGTTTCAAAGTACGGTATTTAAATCTTTATTTTAATTCAATGAATGCAATTTCAAATCTTATTTTTTATGAAGAAAGGAAACTTCCTAGGTTAGAATAATTCATGCGCACACACAAGATTTTGTGAGAAAAAGTAAAGATATATACACAGACATACGTGATTCTCTAAAAACCTAGATACATTCACGGGAGAGAGAGTTAGAATTTTTCTTTTTTTAATCACAGGGTTATATAGAGATTATTTATAATTGTCTCTATTTCTAACTCTAATAGGATTACATGGTATTCCTAACTCTAATAGGATTATATGATCTGATTTCTATAATATCTTTAATTACACCGTACCATACCGCGGACTGTTGCCCCTCGTATCCCCCAAATCTTTGGGCCTACAGCCTAGCCCACTCAACATTGAATACTCGTCCATTTTCCTGGAGCTTGATTTTCCTCCATATGAGTCACAAGTCCCAATAATCTCCACCTTGGTGAATACTTGCTCTTTCAGGAGTCAAATAAACCCCACTTAAGTGGTTTGGGGGGAATGTCTCCTCCTTACCATCGACAGACATTAACCAAGTCCAAACAATGCTCGAACTTGTTTGTAGTAATCGTCTTTGTCAATATGTAAGCTGCATTATCTGAAGTGTGCACCTTCTTGAGTATCAAGACACCTATAGCAATAAACTCTTTCACCTTGTGAAACCTCACATTGATATGCTTGGTTCGCGCATAATACACCTGATGCTTCGCCAAATATATGGCACTCTGACTGTCACAGAATAACTGCACTCCATCTTGATCTATGCCCAGTTCTTTTAATAACCCCCTTAGCCACAATGCTTCTTTAGCAGTCTCAGTCATTGCCATATATTCAGATTCAGTAGTGAATAGAGCCACTAAAAGTTGTACCATGGATCTCCAATAAACAGACCACCTGTAAAAGTAAACACATACCTTGTCGTAGACCTTCTGTCATCCAGACCTCTAGCATAATCAGCATCAATAACCCCCACAACTGAAATCTCATCCTATCTAGAAAACATAATACCGCGGTCCACCATACCTCTCAAGTATCTAAAAGTCCACTTGACTACCCCCTAATGCTCTTTACCTAGATTGGCCATGTACTTATTAACTATGCTAACTACATGTGTCAAATCGGGTCTTGTACACACCATTGCTTATATCAAGTAACCAACTGCACTAGCATAAGGTACTTTTGGCATGTCTTGAATTTCTTTAGCTAACTTCAGACACTGCGCTAAAGACAATCTGAAATGACTCACTAAAGGAGTATTCACCAGTTTTGCATTACTCATGTTAAATCTTTCTAACACTTTCATAACATAATCATTCTGAGATAGCCACAGCTTCCCAGCTGACCTATTTCTACGAATCTCCATTCCAAGTATTTTTGCTTGTAGCACCCAAATCCTTTATGTTAAATTCCAGTCCCAACAAAGACTTCAACCTGTTTACCTCATCTAAACTCTTTGCAGCAATAAGCATATCATCCACATAAAGTAAAAGAAAAATATATGAACCATCATCAAGACTCTTAACATAAATGCAACAATTATACTAACAGCGTGTGAACCCGATTTGCATCATGTACAAATCAAAGTTCTTATACCATTGTCTCAGAGATTGCGTGAGTCCATAAAGCGACTTCCTCAACCTATATATAAGGTGCTCAATCTTTGGATGCTTGAACCCCTTAGGCTGCTCTATGTAAATGACCTCCTCCAAATCACCATGAAGAAAATGTGTTTTCACATCCAGCTGCTCTAATTCCAGATCATAGCTAGCCACCAATGCCAAGATAGTTCTAATGAAATATGCCTCATAACTAGAGAAAATACCTATTATAATCAATCCCCTTCCTCTGTGAGTATCCCATTGCTACTAACCGAGCCTTGAACTTCTCCTTTCCTTTTCTGACGTAGCTTCTTTCCTTTTATACACCCATTTGCAACCCACTGTCTTCTTTCCCTCGGGTAATTCTTTCAACTCCCAAGTTTGATTCTTGTGCAATGTTCCATCATGGCTTCCATCCATCTGTCCTTTTTAGAACTAGTAATAGCCTCTTAAAAGGTAGACGGATCCTCACTGGTAGTAGTTAAAGCAACAAAAACCATATCCTCAAAACCATACATTTCAGGTGGATTGATTGTACGTCTAGGTCTCCTTGTAGCTATGCTTTCCTATTGCTATTGCTTCTGCTGTTCTTCTGACTCAGAATCACATGTGTCAAAACCATTCAACTCAACCTGTATATCTGTTGCTTATTACCTTCTACTGACTCGGATTGCTGATGTGTCTTACCCATAGAAGCTTTATCAAATACCACATCTATGCTGATCACTACCTTCTTCGCTTCCAGATCCCAAAGCTTATACCCTTTTACCTCTTTTTCGTTCCCAATAAAGATACACCATTTGGATTTCGCATCAAGCTTTGACCTCTCATTCCCGGAAACATGAACATAGACTTGACATCCGAAAACTCATAGAATTGAATAACCTACATCTCTCCCTGCCCACACCTCTTTCACTACCTTTCCATCCAAAGCAATACTCGGTGAACTGTTTATAATAAAACATGACATACTCACTGCTTCTGCCCAGAAATCCTTAGGAAGTCCTGCATTCAATCTGATACACCGTGTCTTTTTTGCTATAGTTCTGTTCATCCTTTCTGCCACCTCACTCTGCTGAGGTGTCTTACGAATTGTAAAGTGTCGCTGAATCTCATCCTCCTCACAAAACTTCCAAAAAGGTCTATTCTTGTACTCTCTCCCATTTTCAGTCTTGAGGCACTTAATTCGCTTCCCTGGCTGGTTTTCCACTTTAGCTTTCCATACCTTGAATTTATCAAAAATTTTAGATTTTTGTTTCATGATGTACACCCAAACTTTCCTAAAAAAATCATCGATAAAGGTCATGAAATACAGATATTCTCCTTTCAAAGCTACTCTCACTGGCCCCCAAACATTTGAATGTATATAGTCAAAAATTTCCTTTAAACTGCACTTTACACTGTTTCCCTAGAACATAAAACTTGCAGAATCCAACCTTGCATGATTTCACCCCTTTCTGCAGGTTCCTCTTATATAGCTCTAACATCCCACATTCCCCCATATGCCCCAAACGCATATGCCAGAGAATAGTATCATCAGCATCATCAGCTACAGTAGCTACAGCTCCACTTGCAATTGTACTCCTGATTAATCACATAAAATGGTAAATTATCTATGTTTAAATATGATTAATCAATGGTTAAAAAGAGTAAATGAAGATAATTCCCTCACTTATATCAAATATTATCCATTGCAGATGAGAAAATGATAAATGCATGTAAATGTTGCAAAAATGAAAGAAGATAGGACAAGTCTGGAGGACCCTTCGAAGGCCTCTTCAAAGGGTGTTTACCTTCAGACATGCCTTAACACAACAGAAGGTGAAGAAGAAAAGAAGATAAAAAAAAATTTAAAGTATGACCTAACCCTTCGAAGGGTACCTTGCTCGTAGCCCCGTTCGTATTACAGAAGAGAGTTGATTGAAGAAAACTAAAAAAAATTGAAGTCTGAGGCTACCCTTCGAAGGGCCCTCTGAAGGCTAAGCACCCTTCGAAGCACCTTTGAAGTGTCCGTGAAACTTTCACCTGGACTTTTGCAAAGATCGTTTTAAGAAGCTGAAGAGTTTTTTTTATTCTCCATTTTTATGTAACTTGCAGAAACGTGGAAACTGACTTCATTATTTATTTTTTTTTTTCAATTTTCTTAAACTTAGAATTAGGGTTTGAAGAATATTAAAATATTAGTGGAAGAATTTTATATTGCAAGGTTTAATTTCAATTTCAGAATTTGGTTTTCTCCAATATGTTCTTCAATCTTCCATAGCTAGGTATTTTTACCCAATCTCGATTCATGAAGTGTTAATGTTGGATTCAAATTCAAGTTTTCTTATTATGTGATCAAATTCAATATTCACAAAGAAATTAAAACTAAGATTAAGTTTTGTCATTTTATGCATTAGAATTTGTGAAATCATAGTTAGGATCTAGCTTTTATAAGTCCGGTTTCTCAACCCTGGATGCAAAATACTCGATCGATGACATGATTCACAAGAACTAGAGAAAGAAAAATAAAAATAAATTTGTTCTCAATTTGTTTTGATAAGTTCCAATTGAAAAATCTTCCGATCCATTTACAATGTGTTGTATTTGGATTGAGTTATAAGGGACAAAACATGAATGAAGAGTTTTAACAAAAGCATGGATTGAATTGAGATGGGTTATTTTTCATAGGTTAACTAAATTCAGAAATTAATCATCATCAACTTCAAATCAAAAGAAATTTTCCTAGTTACTATTTTGTGTTTTCGCTCAAATTTTCTTGTAAAAGATTTTTGAAAGATCATACTTCCCTGAGTTCAACCCCGGATTCTTGCTGGGTTATATTACAGATTGACCCTCATGCACTTGCAAGGTTTTGTTTTCCTCTATTTTTTTCAGGTACGGAATTCAGAAGCAGTCAATAATTTGGCGCTGCTGCTGGGGAAGTGATAGTGTCTTGAGAGGATCTTTGAAGACGAATTATGAAAGCCTGGATTCACTTCTGCACCCTAACTCTTCCTGGTTTTCAATCAGGTAAGTTTTCTATTTTTGTTTTCATTTAAATTTTGTTTATGCATGTTTCTACGTTCTAGTCGTGTCCTTAGACGTGACTTAAGACGAGATTTTGAGTATACCTCCAAATTATCCCCTACTCACAATTCGAGTAGACTCACTTCATCTACTATGATGGCTAATAACAATGGAGAAGGTGATTTACCCATACAAGCCCAAGGGCAGAATAATGTACGAACTCTCACTGCACACTCACATCCTGTAAGGCAAAGCACGCCCTTGTGCATTGTTTTACCAGAAAATCAACCAGCTTTCAATTTTAAGCCTGGTATGATCCAACTGATTCCGACCTTTTTTGGTATAGAGTCAGAAAATCCCTACCTGCACATCAGGGATTTTGACGATGTTTGTAGCACTTTCATAGACCAAAATTGCACCGAGAAGATGGTACGACTACGGTTGTTTCTATTTCCTTAAAAGACAAAGCACAGTCCTGGTTTAAATCTCTCCGACCTCGTTCCATTTGAACATGGTTGGAAATGCAGTCTGAATTCCTACGAAAATACTTCCCAACTCATAATGCTGCCTCATACAAGAGACAAATGATGAATTTCAGGGTTGGGAGAGGTATAAAGAGTTGTTGAACTCCTGTCCTCATCAAGGGCTTGAGACTTGGTAAATTGTAAGATTATTTTATGATTCGCTGTCTCCAAATTACAAGCAGTTGGTTTCCACCACGTGTAATGGAGACTTCTATGCGAAATAGGCTGAAGAAGATTTTGACTTCCTTGACTTCTTAGCGGAAAATGCCAAACAATGGGAAACCACCATACCACCAGCTCATGAGTCTAAAGATGTCCCTACTTTTAGTGGGAAGTTTTTCCATAAGGAGCCAGATGATTTGAGTGCTAAGATCACTGTTCTAACCAAACAGCTAGAGAGTTTGCTTAAGAAGAATGTAAATAATGTGTCTCATAGTGTCTCTGATCCCACCTTGTATGAGATATGTAAGATTTTCAATGACCATGCCACTCAGGATTTCCCTACACAAATAGCAACTAAGAATGTAATGTTTGGTCAAGCCTCTGTCCCAAATCCAAACCTACTAAACTTTAGGAGGCCATACCAAAATCAACCTCAAAATAACCCATTTTCTAAAACCTACAATCCTAGGTGGAGAAATCACCCTAATTTCTCTTGGAAGAATGATTCCTAATATGTCTAACCCCAACCACCATAATTTCTACCACAACCTCAGTTTGCCAATCCATTCCCTTCACAACCTAAGAGGACATTGGATGATACCTTGATCCAGTTTATGCAAATCTAAACAGCCATCAATGGGAACAATAACAAATTCATAGATCAAACCAATAGGGCACTTGATGATATTCGTAGTTAACTCACCAAATTGACTCAATCCATGAGTGCACCTGAGAGAGATAGGTTTCCAGCGCAACCAAAGCAAAACCTACAAGGAGTGAATTTAGTTAAACCTAATGTAGCTTCATCTAGTGAGCCACCACCACCCCATGAGCAAGTTCAAGCTGTTACAACCCTTAGGAGTGGTAAGGTAGTTGAGAAACCTGATGATCTTAGGTTGCTAGAGTGAGGAACGATTATCTATTTTTGGAGGAAGAGAGAGAACTAGGAAAGAATGAGGAATGTAATGTGCAGGAGTCAATTCCAAAGAATGAGTTGAGTGAGAATTCTATGAGTGGAGAAAAAGAAAAGAAAGAAAAGGAAAGAAGAAAGAAGCATGAGAAAAATATGGGGAAAATGGTGACATTTGAGGATGAAAATATGAAAATCAAACCACCTTTTTCCCATTAGGTTATGAAAGACCAAGAAAGTTTCACTTCAGAGGTATATGAGATTTTTAAGCAAGTGAAAATCAATCTTCTACTTTTGGATGCCATTAAACATATCCCTCCTTATGCTAAGTTTTTGAAAGATCTTTGCACCGTGAAGAAGAGAGTGACTGTGAAAGAAAAGGCCTTTTTAGCTGAACAGGTCAGTGCTGTGGTACAATGGAAAGTACCTCCTAAGCTTGCTGACCCAGGTAGTCCAACCATCTCCATCATCATAGGAGATTCTAATGTTCGATTGTTAGCTCTTCTTGACCTTGGGGCTGGTGTGAATTTGCTGCCATTTAGTGTGTATCAAGAGCTAGGCCTAGAAGAGCTGAAGCCAACTAGGGTGACGTTACAATTGGTAAATAGGTCTATGAAAATGCTTAGGGGGTAGTTAAGAATGTCTTGGTGCAAGTTGATAAATTTCTCTTCCCTGTTGACTTCATAGTACTAGACACACATCCTACATAAAGTCCCAATCCATCTGTCCTAGTGATTTTAGATAAACCATTCCTAGCAACTTTGAATGCTGTGATTAACTGTAGGGATAGGATAATGACATTCTCTTTTGGGAACATAACAGTGGAAATGAACATTTTTAAAGTGTCCCAACAACCAGGGGATTGTGAGGATGTGAGGGAGGTAGATTTTATTCACACTTTGGTGCAAGAGCATTTTAATAAACAGTGTTTTGAGGATCCATTAGAGAGCGCTTTGGTGCATAGTGCGGAGCATGAGTTTTTGGAAGCTTTTGAGAGTGTAGAGGAGAATAGGAAAGTCAAGTCTTGGCTAGGGTTAACCCCAGCATATGTCATGGCTAGGGTTAGAGCCATCCCCCACCAAGCCTGCCCCTTCACTAGTTGAGCCACTACATCCAGAGAGAAAGCCATTGCCTAGTGAATTGAAGTATTATTTCCTATGAGAGAATGAGACATTCCCTATTGTGATTTCATCATAACGTTCTTCTAATCAAGAGACAAGGTTGTTGAATGTGCTGAAAGACCATAGGAAGGCTATAAGTTGGACTATAGCTGACTTGTATAGTATTAGTCTTCTTGTGTGTACCTATAGAATTTTTCTAGAGGATGAGGCTAAGCCTGTGCGTCAACCTCAAAGGAGAATTAACCCCAATATGAAAGATATAGAGAGGGGTGAGGTTTTGAAGTTTCTTGATGCGGGTATCATTTACCCCATCTTTGACTCCAAGTGGGTAAGTCCAACCCAAGTTGTCCCTAAAAAATCGGGAGTCGTAGTGGTGAGAAATGAACAAAATGAGTTGGTGCCCACTCAAATTCAAATTAGGTAAAGAATGTGCATCGACTATAGGAAGTTGAATGCTGTAACAGGGAATGAACATTTTCCACTTCCCTTCCTTGATCAAGTTTTAGAGAGAGTGGCGGGGAGAGCTTACTATTGTTTCCTGGATGGGTATTCCAAATACAATCAGATTGAGGTGTCTTTAGAAGATCAAGCCAAAACAATCTTCACCTATCCTTTTGGCATTTTTGCTTATAAGAGGATGCCGTTTGGCTTGCGTAATGCATCGGTCACTTTCCAAAGGTGTATGATGAGTATTTTCAATGACATAGTAGAGCGTATAGTTGAGGTATTCATGGATGATTTCTCTATCTATGGAGACACCTTTGATCTTTGCATGGAGAATTTGACCCGAGTTTTGGAAAGATGTGAGGAAAGCAATTTGGTGTTGAATTGGGAGAAGTGTCATTTCATGGTGACAAGGCATAGTTCTAGGGCATATTGTCTCGGCTAGAGGGATTGAGGTCGATAAAGCTAAGGCTGAGCTTATCTAAAAGCTTCCTACACCTAAGACAGTCCGAGATGTGAGGTCATTTCTAGGGCATGCTAGGTTTTATAGGAGACTCATTCCAGGTTTTAGTGCCCTAGCAAAACCCTTGTGCCATCTATTGTCACAAGATGTTGCTTTTGAGTGGACATCCCAGTGTCAAGAAGCTTTTGATAAGCTTAAGGGTTTGTTAAACTTAGCACCCATCATTAAGGCCCCTGATTGGAGCCTCCCCTTTGAGCTCATGTGTGATGCTAGCGATTATGCAATAACGGCGGTTTTAGGGTAAAGGAATGAGAAAAAGCCGTATGTGATTCACTACACCAGTAAGACTCTGAATGAGGCCCAAATGAATTACACTACTACAGAGAAAGAGTTATTGGCTGTAGTTTTCGCCTTAGATAAGTTTCGATATTACTTGATTGGTTCTTTGGTGATTATATATACGGACTACGCAACTTTGAAGTATTTGCTCACAAAGCAAGATACTAAGCCTCGATTGATTCGATGGATTTTACTCCTTTAAGAATTTCATTTGGAGATCCGAGATAAGAAAGAAGTGGAAAATGTAGTTGCAGACCATCTATCTCGACTTCCATCTAGGGAGTCGAGCACTATTGACCTTCCCATCAATGAACACTTCCCTAATGAGCAGATTTTACATGTTGGCACAGTTTTTGAGAATCACACCCCATGGTATGCCGACATAGCAAACTACTTGATCACGGGTAAAATTTCTTCTCATTGGTCTAAGGTAGATAGGAGTAAGTTGTTACTTAATGTACGTAAATTTTTCTGGGATGACACCTATCTCTTTAAGTATTATCCTGATCAAATTATTAGGCAGTATATCCCAGCTCATAAGATTCAGAGTGTCATGTCCTTTGCTCATACTCTAGCTTGTGGTGGGCATTTCTCTACTAAAAAGACCACTACAAAGATTTTACAGTCGGGTTTTTATTGGCCCACCATGTTCAAGGATGTACATGCCTTTTGTGTGGTTTGTGATAGATGTTAAAGGCTAGATAGCCTCCATAGGCATAATATGATACCCCTTAACCCCATCTTGGTGTTGGAGATTTTTGATTGTTGGGGGATAGACTTCATGGGGCCAATTCCTAGTTCGTTTGGATACTTGTATATCCTAATAGCTGTGGATTATGTCTCCAAGTGGGTGGAAGCCATTCCAACTCGTACTAATGACCACAAGGTGGTCATCATATTTTTTTTAAGGAGAACATATTCTCACGTTTTGGTATGACACGGGCTATCACTAATGATAGTGGAAAGCATTTTTGCAACCGGCCCGTGGGTATCTTAATGAGAAAGTATGGAGTGCTGCACAAGGTTGCAACTTCATATCATCCACAGACTAGTGGTCAGGCTAAGTTGGCCAATTAGGAGGTGAAGAAAATACTTGAGAAAACTGTTAATCCCACATACAAAGATTGGTCACTCCGATTAGTAGATGTATTGTAGGCCTACAGAACGGCTTATAAGACTGCACTAGGCATGTCTCCCTATAGACTTATCTATGGAAAATCGTGTCACGATTCTGTTAAAATGGAGCACCGAGCTTATTGGGCCATCCGATAAGTGAATAAGAATCTTAAGGATGCTGCCATAGCAAGAAAGCTCCAACTGAATGAGTTAGAAGAGTTGAGGAATGATGCCTATGAATATACAAAGATTTCAAAGGAAAAAATAAAGAAGCCTCACGATCGTCACATTTTAAGGAAGTCATTCTTTGTTGGTCAAAAAGTCCTTATATGTAATTCGAGGTTACATCTCTTTCCGGGGAAGTTGAGATCTAGATGGGTTAGGCCCTTTGTAGTGAAGCATGTCTCTCGGTTTGGCTTGTGTGAAATTGAGAATCTTAGGAATGGGTATTTGTATAAAGTCAATGGTCAGCGTTTGAAGCCATACTTTGATGACAGGGTGGCTGAGATAGAGACTGCGGATCTCGAAGATCCACCCGAGTTTGATTGATGTCATGAAAGAAACTGTGTAGTAGTGTATTATATGTTTGCTTTATTTCATTTCCTTTTTCTTTTATTTTAGTATATAGTTCTTTAATCCCTACTTGTGATGAGCTAACTGGATTTTTTGCACAGTTGTTGCAAGATGTAAATTGGGGGAGGAGAATTATTTACTAATTTGTTTTTGTTTGCTTTGGAGTTCTTACTTTACTTTGGCAGATTATTTTAGATTTTGCGAAGCTTTCGAGGTATATTCTTTCCCTACTTTTTCATTTTATCCTTAGGAATGCTTGTACATCTCACATTGAAGACAATGTCTCATATAAGTTAGGGGGGAAAGGCATATGCATGCTTTGATTCTTGTTTAGTTTTTTTGTGAATATGTTCTATGTGTTTTTATGTTTTGTTTTGTGTTATTTAGAAAAAAAAATAACAGAACTTTGTAAATTTTAAAAAAAAAAAATTCACTTAATTAATTGTTTTAAGTAGTTGAGTATAATAATGAACATAGGCATAGGCTTGTGAAGTTGAGTTGAAGGTTCAGGTGGTTGAACTCCTAAACAGCAAGACACAACACTGTCTGCCAGCCTAAGGATGGTCCTTTGCATGGCCCATGGCCCAAATTTTGATGAAAACTTACTAGTGGCTCATTGACTGTAAAAAAAAAAACTTATACTTTCCCAACAGTTGGGGCGACTACCAAGCGATTTTCCCATCATTGTGATTTCCTGTTTTTCAACCTTGGTCTCTATGTTAATTCATCTAAGTTTCACCTTCATCTCATCAACGGATGGAGGAAAGGAATTGGATTAAATGAGATGGTGAAAACTAAGCCCTAGCTTAGGATATTAAGGTGAGTTTGAGTTTAGCTTTGAGGCAACTATTTTGTGGCTAGAAATTGGTGTCCTTTGAGATTGATTATTGGGTTGTAAATTGGTGAAAAGGATTTAGCGTTGTAGGGACCAAACAAAGGAGGTTCTTAAGGTTTTTGTTGAGAAAATGCCCACCAAGTGTTTGACAAAAAGCCTGAGTGAGTTTTGCAAGTGATTTAAGGGCCGTGGCTTGAATTGTTTTGTTTAGAATTAAACCATAAGCTCTAGGAAAAGTAAAGGAGCATCTGGCTTCTAAGAGAAACCTCCACAAGTCAAGAAAACCAAAACTAATCCCAAGACTAAAAAAACCAAGGAAGCAAAAGTCAAGTCGAGCACAATCCCATGAACCTCCATCTAAACGGCCTCCAACGCTGAGAGGGAATTTGGAACACATTGGAGTGCATGGGTTATAATTGCTGAAAGGGCCATTAATTTAGATCATTTCCAAGGACCTGACTTTCAATTGAAGCAGAATTTTACGGAGAGGGGTTGGTTAGAGTTCGCCAAATTCAGAGGCCTTGGTGTGGTGCCACTAGTATAAGAATTAAGGAGCTTTGAGAATGAGGGGGAGGATTGCATATCCACGAGACTGAGGGGAAAGGATTTGGATTTTACACCTCAGAGTATAGCTAAATTAATTCACTTGGGAAGAGTAGCTAATCCCAGATTTCCTTATCTGGAGGAGAGGAGACCTAGTAGAGATGAGATAGCTCAGGCCTTGTCAGGTAGAGCTGAAGAACAATGGGGGCACAAAACAAGAATGGAGAAGAAGAAGTTGACAAGGAAATACAATGCCCTTCATTTCCTGCCGTGCTTATAGTTCATACCTCTTGTGAACACTACTGATGTGAGCTATGAGAGAAGACTTCTCATATATGCTATTGCTACTAGAATGCCTATAGACTTATCTCAGTACATTTGGGATGCAATAGCTACTGCAGGAGGGAACAAGACAAGCATCACAGGTTTTCCCTTTGGGACTTTGATCACTGAATATGCAAAGAAATAATGAATCAAACAGCGTTCTAAGATGGAGCGAGCTACACCACTGGGGATGATTACTACCACTTCTGGGGAGAGATCTGAGAGTCAGCTAAGGAGGCTAGATTCACCTACTACAGAGGAGACATTGGCCCGTCTGGAGGACCAACATGAGCAGATGCGAGAATATGTTTGTCAAATCAGGGACGATCAGGGAATTTTAAGGAGGAAACAAAAGAATTTAGAAAAGAAGCAAAAAGAGTTATAGAGAGGGCAAGAGGCATTACTTAAGGGTCAGGAGAAGATACTTACGCCCTTGCGAGATATTGTGGGCAGTCAAGTTTATGGACCACTACCTTCAAGCTCAGCTCATATTGATGACCCGACCCTACACCCCTCTAGTTCACCTGGGCATAACACTTAGACTCATAAGGTTATTGCTATTGTTCACCGTTCTAGAGTCAATTGTTTTGAGGCTTTTGTTTTTGTTTTCAGTTATTATTCATTTTTTTGAGTCCGAATAGTTGAGTCGTGATTGTTGATATATCTTTTGTACTCAAACTATCATTAGTTTTTTTTTTTTGGGAATTAATGGAAAATGCATCTTCGACTCAAATTTGCTCACTTTTAAATGCATGGTGAATGATTAGACGATGATTGGTTGATGAAGCCCTTAAGTAATGAATCCATGTGCTTAATTTTGATGAGCTTACACTTGTGACTACAATTGAGACTGATTTGTGATAGGAGATGAGTTATCAGGTGTAATTCATGATTATGATGTTCTCCCTCAAACCTTGCAAACTTTGACCTTGCTTAAAAATGGAGACTTATACCATGTGAGCTTTTGAGCCGTGTACGTTCTTGGGAGTGATTCACATTTACTCTAAAAATTAGTTTTTCATCGTCTCTTTCAATAGCTCTACATTTTTTTTTTTTTAGTTTAGGATTTATGTTGAGAAGCATAATAATTTTGAATTAAGCAATGATCTTATTGAATTTCATGAGGACTGAATGGACCTTAGGAAATGAAACTAGGCCATCTTTGGAATCTTTGAGCCTTATTAACTTTCTTCTTATACAAAATCCATAGGAGCCAAGTTGACCCTCTTAAGAAAAAAAAAAAACAATTCTTTGTATATAACCATACAAATTTTTCCCAAACGTTGAAAAAAAGAATAAAAATAACCAACCCATATGTCTTGGAATTTTTATGATCTTAATAGTGGTGAGTTGTTATAGAGGAGTTAATTTGAGCATGAAAAAAAAAAAAAAGTCTTACTTCGTATTCATTACTTTGTTCATAAGTAGAGAGTTGTGCGTAGTTGGTAGAGGTTCAAAGTGGGGAATTGGAGAAAGTATGAGGAAAGGAAGCAAATAAAGGGTTTTAGGTTGTCATGGGACATTCCAAGGCATATTTTGAATATCCATTTCTTTCCTTGGTAGCATATTACACCCTTAGCCCCATTACAACCTTAATAAAGTCCTAAAAGATTCTTTGTGAAATGAAGTTCAAAATGGAGGTTCTTTAAGAACATTTGCTCAGTTTCTATTTAACTTCTCATTCTGATCATAAAGCTATGCCGATTCACAATTTTGATTGAATAATCCATTTTTGGCATCGGAAGGCATTTTACTAGAATTTTCTTGCACATTTACTCTATTTATCAAATGCCTTCCAAGAGTGGACCTTGAGTGATCCATTCTTTGAGAGAAAAATTCAAGTGAGGTTTGCAGTCAAAGCTTATAAAGTGACAAGTGATGCAAGGTTGAGTAAGAACTGAATTTGATTAATGAGTGCTAGATGATTAGTTGAATTGAACATTCGATTTCTTTTGGGTTTTGCAAGTATGGGTGACTCTAAGATTTTACACATGGGAGTCATTGTTTAATGGTCTGAGTTAACAATTGTGATAGAACTACTTCACCATGTCTTTGAGTGATCTCAATTGAGTTATGTTTTAAAATTGAATTTTTATTTGAGATGCATTCTTGCTAGGGACTACCAAAGTTTAAGTTAGCGAGTGTGATTAATAACATAAAATGGTAAATTATCTATTTTTAAATGTGATTAATCAATGGTTAAAAAGAGTAAATGAAGATAATTCCCTCACTTATATCAACTATTGTCCATTGCAGGTGAGAAAATGATAAATGCTTAGAAGTGTTGCAAAATAAAGGAAGATAAGACAAGTCTGGAGAACCCTTCAAAGGTCCCTTCAAAGGGTGTTTACCTTCAGACATGCCTTCACATGACAGAATGTGAAAAAGAAAAGAAGATAAAAAAATTTCATAAGTATGACCTTACCTTCGAAGGCACCTTCAAAAGGTACCTTGTTCGAAGCTCTGTTCGCATGACAGAAGATGGTTGATTAAAGAAAGCTGCAACAAATTGAAGTCTGAGGCTACCCTTCGAAGGGCCCTCCAAGGCTAAGTACGTTTAGAAGGCACCTTCGAAGGGTCCGTGAAACTTTCACCTAGACTTTTTCAAAGACCGTTTCAAGAAGCTGAAGAGTTTTTTTTTTTTTAATTCTCCCTTTTTATGTAACTTGCAGAAACGTGAAAACGGACTTCATTATTCATTTTTTTTTTTAGTTTTCTTAAACTTAGAATTAGGGTTTGAAGAATATTAAAATTTTAGTGGAAGGATTTTATATTATAAGAGTTAATTTCAATTTCAAAGTTTGGTTTTCTTCAATATGTTCTTCAATATAGTAAGTTCTTTTTCCTTAATCATGCATAGCTAGGTATTTTTACCCAATCTCGATTCATGAAGTGTTAATTTTGGATTCAAATTCAAGTTTTCCTATTATGTGATCAAATTCAAAATTTATAAAGAAATTAAATCTAAGATTAAGTTTTGTCATTTTATGCATTAGAATTTGTGAAATCATAGTTAGGATCTTGCTTTTGTATGTCCGGTTTCTCAACCCTTGATACAAAATACTCGACCCGATGGCATGATTCACAAGAACTGGAGATAGAAAACTAAAACTAAATTTGTTCTCAGTTTGTTTTGATAACTTTCAATTGAAAAATCATCCGATCCATTTACACCGAGTTATATTTGGATTGAGTTATAAGTGACAAAACTTGAATGAAGAGTTTTAACTAAAGCATGGATTGAATTGAGATGGGTTATTTTTCATTAGTTAACTAAATTCAAAACTTAATCATCATCAACTTCAAATCAAAAGAAATTTTCCCAGTTACTATTCCGTGTTTTATCATAAATTTTCTTGTAAAAGATTTTTGAAAGATCATACTTCCCTGAGTTCGACCCTGGATTCTTGCTGGGTTATATTACAAATTGACCCTCGTGCAATTGCGAGGTTTTGTTTTTCTTTTTTTTTTTTCAGCTACAGAATTTAGAAGTAGTCAACTCCCTATCAGCTTATAAATATTTCCAGGACCTTCAAACCTTTCAAGATCACCATAGCACATTTCGTTACCTTCATTACTCCACCTTCTGTTTTATACCCGCAACCTACAGAGTCCAATGTTTCCAAGGAAATTAAATTTTTACTCAAACATGGAACATGCCTAACTTCACTCAAGGTTCTCACAACACCGTCAAACATTCTGATTTTAATTGTTCCTATTCCTACGACTTTACAAGATGCATCATTACCTATAAGAATAATACCACAATTCACTGAACTGTAGATGTCAAACCATTCTCTATTAGGAGACATGTGATAAAAGCATGTTGAATCCAGAATCCATGAGTATGATAGAGGATCCACATGAACTGAAATCGAAAGCATATCACCATCTTCTTTTGAATTTTGCTCTATGATGTTTGTTGAGTTTGACGGTCCTTCTTTCTTTTGTCCTGCCTTTCCCTATTTCTTCTTCCAGTTTGTGCCCTTTCTAGGGCAGTCCTTTTTCATGTGTCTTGGTTCATGGCACTTGTAACACTTATACACAAGCCCTTCACTAGACTGCCCCCTCAATTGAGATCTCCCACGGCCTCCACCTGTTTTACCCCTCTCCTTCTTTCTTCCACGATCCTCGTACCTCTTTGCCACTAGTCCTTGCGTTGGTTATACGCTAAAAAGGCTGTAGTGACCTCCTCTACTTTTTGGGTTTCTTTCCCCTAAAGTAGAGTTGTAACGAGTGTGTCGACAGAAGTCAGTAACGAGGACAACAACATTAATGCCTGGTCTTCCTTCTCGAATTTCACATTAATCCTTTTCAGATCACTAATAAGTTAATTGAACGCGTTAATATGCTGAATTAGATCAAAACCCTTAACCATCTTCATCGCAAATAACTTTTTCTTCAAAAATAGTTTATTTGTCATAGACATCGACATACACCTGCTCTCCAGTTTAGCCAAAACACCAGCAGGCGAGTCATCGCCAATCACGTGATACGTAACTTTATTTGCAAGACACAAACGAATTGTACTCACAGCCTTCATTTGCATATCTTCCAGTCATCATGCGACATTGCTTCTGGTTTCTTCGTAGTCCCGTTCAACGCCTTCACCAAACCCTGTTGTATTAACAGATCTTTTACCCGCTGTTGCCATAGCCCGAAATTTCTAGTTCCGTCGAACTTGTCTACATCGAACTTTGTCAAAGATGAACTTCCCACCATTGTTATTCGTGTGATTCAACCTACGCTCTGATACCAATTGTTAGAATAATTCATGCGCACACACACGATTTTGTGAGAAAATAGTAAGAGATCAATACACAGATATATGTGATTCTCCAAAAACCTGGGTACGTCCACGAGAGCGAAAACTACGGTTTTTTTTTTTTTAATCACAGGATTACTTAAAGAATATGTATAATTGCCTCTATTCCTAACCCTGACAGGATTACATGGTATTCCTAACCCTAATAGGATTACATGGTCTAATTCCTATAATACCCTTAATACATAACTTTATTTGCAAGACACAAATGAATCATACTCATAGCCTTCATCTACATATCTTCCAGTCATCATGTAACATTACTTCTGGTTTCTTTGTAGTCCCGTTCAACGCCTTCACCAAACCCTATTGTATTAACAAATCTTTTACCCGCTGTTGCCATAGTCTAAAATTTCTAGTTCTGTCGAACTTTCCTACATCGAACTTTGTCAAAGACGAACTTCCCACCATTGTTCTTCGTGTGATTCAACCTACGCTCTGATACCAATTGTTAGGATAATTCATGCACATACACACGATTTTGTTAGAAAACAGTAAGAGATCAACACACAGATATATGTGATTCTCCAAAAACCTGGGTACGTCCACGAGAGCGAAAGCTACGGCTTTTTTTTTTTTAATCACAGGATTACATAAAGAATATTTATAATTGCCTCTATTCCTAACCCTAACAGGATTACATGGTATTCCTAACCCTAATAGGATTACATGGTCTGATTCCCATAATACCCTTAATTACACCATACCATACCGAGAGGTGTTGCCCCCCGTACCCCCAACCTTTGGGCCTACGGCCCAATCCACTCAACATTGAATACTCGCCCCTTTTCCTAGAACTTGATTTTCCTCCATATAAGTCGCAAGTCCCAGCATCCTAGAAAACGCAGAGGAATATTAGAATATACCTCTACCTGCGCCGTGGATATAATATAAACAAATAATTAAAAATAAAAAAATTACGTATTGTTAAAAATAATTTTGAAATTTCTTTTTTAAAAAATTCTAATTTTTTTCATAAGTGCATAAATTTTTGTGTTCGAAAACATTTTTTGCAAATTTGTTTTTTTCTATTTTTTACGAATGTTACTAACATATTTAAAAATTATCAAATACAAAATTCAAATTTTAATTAAAAATAAATATAATCTTTTATCTGTTCTCTCAAACTAACAAAAAAAATAGTGAAGAGGATTATTCAGGATTAGACATGAAAAAACATAGATTCTTCGATTCTATTTCCTCCTTTAGAAAGGATTGGCTTTAAGTGATAGGGGATGTGATTGGAATTCGTCTTTTTTTTTTTTTTTTTGTATCACCGAGACAATCGAAGGACCGGCCGTATGTACCTCGGGAGACCCGGCCCATTCAAATCCAAATAGAACGAGCACTTATGACTAAGGGAAATGGAATGTCAACCACAGGGTGAGAGAATCTTCTAATACGAGGGCGAGTGACTGGTAAAGTCATTAAACTTAGTCATTTTAATTTTTATTTGAAAAAAAAAAGTTCAAAGGACAAGTAAAAGGTTCACAAACTGAGGAAGAAACACATATTGCACACTAGTAACATGATCGCCTCATGAAAATGATGAATTGTGTATCTATAATGTTATAACGTGGTAACATTTGGACAGTTGATGAAATCATAACTCAGTAAAGTTAACTCTGCTGAAGCTTTTCAGATGGAAGTTGTTAGAATTTGGTAAATTATCTGCAGCAAATTTACCAAACTTGACCCAAATGTTTTTTAAATATGGAGGTCAATTTTGATTGGATGAGAACCAACCTGTATGTAATAAAATTTAATGCCTTGCCTAAATAATAATAATAATAATAATAATAATACATTGAGGTTGATGTCCCAAGCTATAAACACATAGATGTATAGCAACCTAATAATTTAAATTTTTCATAATTAGCTGTCCGTTTGTCTCTTCCATAGTGAGTTGAGTTTTTGGTCCAAATAATTTTTTTTTTTTTTGTGATAGAAATTATTAAATTATAAATTAATGATTTAATAATATTATATAACTTATCTGATTTTTTTGATATTATGCCTAGCTTAAATTTTTTCGATCCTTTTAGGCTCAAATTTGACTCGATTCTAACAAATATGTAAAAACCTAGCTTGAGCATGACAAATCTTAACTCTCCTAAGGCTCCACTTATGTACGCCTATAGTTACAGGATCCTTCATGGGAATAATATACCACATCTATGAAAATTTAAGATGTACCAATGGTATTTTTTGTAGCAAAAGTATATCTTAATCTATTATTTTTGTTAGGGATTATACTGTAATTGGCAAATTCATAATCAAAACAATATTAACTAAAGTGTCATGTAACTACTAGACTTAGTATAAGCTAAGATACTAGAGTCTTGGGTTAGTATTAGAAGTAAAGATGTCTCAGGAAACTGCTTTTGGATAAACACACAAGT
>QLOD02000038.1:8840225-8852901 GCA_003260245.2 Sideroxylon spinosum | reverse complement strand
TGTACACACATATTCTTTCACCCATTAAGTGGGGTTTTGGTATGGCTCAAGGAAAGAAACCCTCGGTTCAAGATTGACGTGAGTTTGAGTTTTATATTGAGGCAACTATTTTATGGTTGGAAATTAGTGTTTTCTGAGATTGTTTACTGAGATGTGAATTGTTGAAAAGGATTTGGCATTGTAGGGACCAAACAAAGGGTTCTTGATGTGTTTGTTGAGAGAGTGCCCATCACATGCTTGACAAAAAGCTTGAGTGAGTTTTGCAAATGATTTAAGGGTCGTGGCTTGAATTGTTTTGTTTAGAACTAAATCATGAGTTCTAGGAAAAGTAAGGGAGCATCTGGCTCCCAAGAGAAACCTCCACCAGCCAAGAAAGCTAAACCTAGCCCCAAGACGAAAAAGGCTAAGGGAGGAAGTTCAAAATCTACCCAATCCCATAAACCTCCATCTACACAGCTGGCATCGAGCATTACCACACCAACTCCTACAGAAGGTGATCAATATGATTCTTCTAAGTTTTAAAATTTCAATGTTGAGAGGGAATTCGGAACACAATGGAGTGCACAGGTTGTAATTGTTGAAAGGGGCATTAATTTAGATCATTTCCAAGGACCTGACTTTCAGTTGAAGCAAAATTTTACGGAGAAAGGTTGGCTGGAGTTTGCCAAATTCAGAGGCCCTATTGCGATGCCTTTGGTGCAAGAGTTCTACTATAACATACGGAGCTTTGAGACGGAGGGAGAGGATTGCATATCCACAAGATTTAGGGGAAAGGATTTGGAGTTTACAACTTAGAGCATAGCTAAATTACTTCACTTAAAAAGAATAGCTAATCTCGGATTCCCTTACCAGAGGAGAGGAGACCCAGTAGAGATGAGAAAGCTTAGGCCTTGTCGGGTAGAGCTAAATAACAATGGGGGCATAAAACAAGAATCGAGAAGAAGAAGCTGACAAAGAAATACAATACCCTTCATTTCCTGACGTGCTCACAGTTCATGCCTCTTATGAACACTACGCATGTGAGCTACGAGAGAGGACTTCTCATGTATGCTATTGCTACTGGAGTGCCTATAGACTTATCTCAGTACATTTGGATGGGATAGCTACTGTAGAAGGGAACAAGATAAGCATCACAAGTTTTCCCTTTAGGACTTTGATCACTGAATATGCAAAGAAAGAAGGGAAGAAACAGCATTCTAAGATGGAGCGAGCTACACCATTGGGGATGATCACTGCGACTTCTGGGGAGAGATCTGAGAGTAAGTTGAAAAGGGTAGCCTCACCTACTACAAAGGAAATGTTATCCCAACTGGAGGACCAGCATGAGTAGATGAGAGAGTATGTTTGTCAAATCAGGGATGACCAAGGGATTTTAAGAAGAAATCAAGACAAGTTGGAGAAGAAACATGAAGAGTTACAAAAAGGCAAAAGGCATAACTTAAGGGTTAAGAGGATATACTTACACTTCTATTAGCTATTATGGGCAGTTAAGTTTATGCACCAGCACCTTCCACCTCAACCCATACTGATGATCCAAACCTATACCCTCTAGTTCACCTGGGCATGACACTTAGACTCATAGGGTTGTTGTTATTGTCCACTATTCTAGAGTCAGTTTGTTTTCAGTCTTTTGCCTTGTTTTTATTATTTTTAATTTTTGCGAGTCCAGATATTTGAGTCATGATTGTTGATATATTTTGTGTACTCAAACTATCACATTTGTTGGAATTAATGGAAAATGCATCTTTGATTCCAATTTATTCACTTTTAAGTGCATGGTGAATGATTAGATGATGATTAGTTGATGAAGCCTTTAAGTAATGAATTCATGTGTTTAATTTTGTTAAGCTTACACTTGTAACTATAATTGAGACGTATTTGTGATAAGAGATGAGTTATCGTGTGTAATTCATGATTATGATGTTTATGCTTAAACTTTGCAAACTTGACCTTGCTTAAAGTGGAGACTTGTACCATATGAGTTTTTCAGCCATGTACGGTATTGAGAGTGATTCACATTTAATCTAAAAATAAGTTTTTCATCATCTCTTTCTATAGCTCTAAAATTTTGTTTTGGATTCATGTAAAGAAGCATAATATTTTTAAATTGAGCGACGATCTTATTGAACTTCATGAGGACTGACTGGATGTTAAGAAATGAAACTAGGCTATCTTTAGAATCTTGGAGCATTATTAACTTCCTTCTTGTACAAAATCCATAGGAACCAAGTTAAGCCTTTAAAAAAAATGAAGAAAATTTCTTTGTACATAACCATACATTTTTTTCCCAAACTTTGAAAAAAAATAGCCATCCCATATGTCTTACAATTTCCTTGATCTCACTAAGGGTAAGTTGCTTTAGAGGAGTTACTTTAAGCATGGGGAAAAGAAAAGAAAATAATTGAAAATTTTCAAGAGAAAATAAAAAAATAAACAGAAGCAAAAATAAAGTTTTACTACGTATTATTACTTTGTTCATTAGTAGAGAGTTGTGCTTCCATTGTAAAGGTTCAAAGTGGGGAATTGGAGAGAGTATGAGGAAAGGAAGCAAGTAAAGGGTATTGGGTTTTCATGGGACATTCTAAGACATATTTTAAATATCCATTCGTTTTCTTGGTTCATTAAACCCCCAGCCCCGTTACAACTTAATGAAGTCTAAGAAGATTTTTTGTGAAATGGAGGTTCTTTAAGAAAATTTGCTCAATTTCTGTCTAACTTCTCATTTGCATGAATCTTTCCAATCATAGAGCTATACCAATTCACAATTTTGATTGAATACTCTGTTTTTGGCATAAGAAGGCATTTTACTAGAATTTTATTGTATATTTACTCTGTTTATCAAATGCCTTCCAAGAGTGAACCTTGAGTGATCCATTCTTTGAGAGATAAATTCAAGCGAGGTTTGTAGTCAATCCTTATAAAGTGAAAAGTAATACAAGGTTAAGCAAGAACTGAATTTGATTAATGACTGCTTGATAGTTAGTTTAATTGAACATTTGGTTTCTTTTGGGTTTACAAGTGTGGGTGATTTTAAGATTTTACACATAGGAGTCATTGTTTAATGGTCTAAGTTGACAATTATGATAAAATTGCTTCACCAGGTCTTTGAGTGATCTCAATTGAGTTATGTTTTGAACTTGAATCCTCATTTAAGATGCATTCTTGCTAGGCACTAGCAAGGTTCAAGTTGGGGGGTGTGATTATTCACATAAAAAGTGGTGAATTATATATGTTTAAGTGTGATTAATCAATGGTTAAAAAGAGTACATGAAGATAATTTCCTAAAGAGTACATGAAGATAATTTCCTTACTTATATTAAATATTGTAGCATTTTTAGAACCGTTTGGGTATCTAAACTTTCAATTTTTTTTTTATCGTAAGTTTTTAGTTTTTATCTTAGAATTATGGTGTGTAGAATTTTAATTCCAATGGAAGGACTTTACATCAAAAGGATTAATTTCAATTTCAGATTAGGTTTCCTTCAGTATGTTCTTCAACATAGCAAATTATATCCTCTTTATAATATGTAGCTAAACTTGTTTACTCATTCCAGTTCATGAGCTATTGAAGTTAGGACCTAATTCGAACTTCCCTTTATATGTCTCGTGGTTCAAAATTTTTAGAAACAAATTTGAGAATTGATTTCTATGATTTATACAATAGGAATAGTAATTCATAGTTATGATCATGCTTCTTTATGTATGGTTTCTTGAATCTCGCATAAGGGATACTCAATCCGTTGCATTGAATTATTAAATCAAATTGAAAATATATAAATCAAAAATAAATTTTCAAGTTCATAGAATTTTAAAGGAAAAAATCATTCAATTTAACCTAGTTATTCTTGGATTGAGTTATAAAATAAGAAAAGTTAAATGATGATTCTAACAGAAACAAGGATTGAACTGGAATGAGTTGTCTCTCATTGTTTGATTAATTTCAAAATTAAAGTTTTCCCAATCCAATCAAATCAATTTTATTTTTTTTGAATGAACTGAGGTTTTTATTCAAACTTTCTTGTAAGAGGTTTTTCAAAAGAACACACTCCCTGAGTTCGACCCCGGATCTCACCAGGTTATATTTTAGATTGACCCTCATTCACTATTGAGGTTTTGTTTTCCTCTATTTTACAAGTACGGAATTCAAAAGCAGTCACTCCAAGAACCCAGTTCAGATAGGAATTGTGACTATCCCTAGTGGCCAAACTAGTGCCGAACTAAATCCGAGCAAATGGCCATGGGCTGGAATAAGGTCAGACTTAGAAAGACTGAGCTCCTTGAAGATCTCTTAGTACATCACTTCCGTGGAGCTGCCTTGATATATGAGGATACGAGATATCTTGTAGTCGTCGATCTCTAGGGTGACTACCAATGTGCCATTGTGTGGTTGCTGAACACCTTCCAGGGATCTATGAAGACAACCTCATGATCTAGCTCGGCTCTACCCTTTTTACGGTCATGGGTTGATAAGCAACCCTGATTTAATACTTCTTTGAGGGGGGCTACTCTGATATATTCAACTCGGGACCTAATATCCTCTTTTTGAGATTCGTAGCCCAAGTGTAATAGGTTGATGATTCGCTGCGCTGGTCTGTCATTGTGTTTTCGGGGCTGATTATCTCTAGAAAGCCGAGCGAATGCCTTCTCCTTTCTTTTTTGCTCATCCACGCAACCACGCAAATGGCATGCACGCACCAGCTCTTCTAACTAATGTTTGAATAATTGGCATTCTCCAGTGTGGTGGCCCTCGTCCCTGTAGTAGGCGAAGTGCAAGGGCTGGTCTCTTTCAGACAAATCTCCACCCATTTTGCGAGGCCCCACAAAATAGGGCTCATCTTTGATTTTTGACAGCGACTTGAAGACTAGTACTTTAAAGATGGTGTGGAGGGCTCCAAAAACGTCTTTTTTGTTTTGTTTCTTGGTCGACTTCTTGTCTTTTATGTGGGTTTCATCATCTCCTTCTATTTTCATTGGAGTTTTTCCCTAGTGTTCTTAGTCTCATCATTGACCTTGAAGTTTTTCTCGATTTGGTCCATTATGTTGGCTAAGTTGTCGGTTGGCCACTTGGTTAATGATTGCAATAAGTTATCATTGTGTGATAAACCCAGCTTGAAAGAGGCTACAATGATTTGCTCAAAATGGTTTTCTATTTCGTTAGATGCTTTAAAATTGCACCGAGCATACTTAGGCTCTCGTTGCTTCCCCTTCTCATAGTCATTAATGTGTCCACCGAGCAAAGCTATTTTCTGTTAGCAATAAAGCGAGCTACGAAAGCCACAGCTAACTGAGACCAAGTGCTGATAGACCTAGGCTCCAGCCTATCAAGCCACCACAAGGTGTCTTCTTCCAGACTGGAGGGGAAGACTTTACACATGAGTGCGTAATTGAACCTCTAGAGGGACATCACTTGCTTGTAGTGACACGCGTGCCCCTATTGGGTCAGCTTTGCCATCGTAAAAGGTAAACTTCAGAGGAGTAAATTTCCGAGAAGAGTCCATTTGTTCAATGCTAATGATAAAAGGGGAAGTGGTGATGCAGCTAAGAGCCCTCTTGGCTAAATGGTGGGTAGAGTGCTCGATCTTGTTTTCAGCATGGTCGACAAGCTATTTAAACACCCAATCCTTCAGATCACAACTATCCCCTCTAGGTTGTTCGTTTGCTGATGGATGTGCTCATTTGGAACGAGCCTCACTCCTATGAGAATCTGAGCTGGATTGTCTCTCCATTCTCTGTTAAAGGGAGCGGGAGTATTCTAGTGATGGGGACCGCCTTCTCCTTCCTTGTGGTGTTGGGTTTCTCCCTCTAGACAAGCATTGGGATGGCTCACCATGCCTATGTTTGTGGGAGCCATGATGACAATGAGAGTCTCCATCTCGAGCCTGTGAATCCTTGGGGTGCAAACGTATTTGATCACGAAGGATCTTTTACTCATGCTCCCTTTGCCATATTTTCGCCTGAAACTGGCTTACCATGAGCCCGTTCTGTATTGGGAGTCCATGGTTAGTAGCTCGACGGTTTTACTAATCCCCCAACTGTTCATGCCCCTCCCCAGAATGCTCACGTGTAAGGAGTTGATCACGTATATAAGATTGTTCATGCTCAACAGATCTCTTAGAAGCCTCTAATCTCACTTTAGGGACATCGTAGTTAGGTCAATCTTCTCTGATACTTCTGCTCATCTTTGCTAATAGAAAACTGTATACTTCGTGGGAGTGTGATCTCGATTCTCATAGTCAGAGCCAATTAGTGTATTATAACACCCAATAATGTCGCTAGATGACATATCGCGAGAACGGTACCAAATCGAGACAAACTCTGAATACTAAATATGATCTCAAAGAGGGTTCAAGGTCGCTAACCAGGGATGAAGGTCCTAATGGCGTGGTCGAATAATTGTTCAGTCCACAATGATGTCTTGGGCTCCTTAAGTCCTTGCCTTCATGCTTGGATCCTAAAACAAAGCTACCGACCAAGTGGTGTTTTGCTAAATGCCCCTTTGACGGTCAAGTCAGATACTGTATAATGGAAAAAGGAAGTTAGACATAATTTCAGTGGAGTTTTAAATAGTGCTCACCTTTCTCCTTAACTCATCTTCTAGTTATAGCTTTCTAGGCACATGTGATCCTTCCATACGGGATGGTCCTAACTATGATCCGAGTATCATGTATAACGAAGCAACCAAAGTCAGAGTCATAACGGGAAGTAGGGCAGGATTACCATCTATGCCTTCGATAAACGTGGTAAAAAGATGGTGGCCTTGATGACTGCCATGTGTCCCCTTCCCAGATAGGTGCCATCGAAACACCCCCTCTATAAAGATTACTCTTACATGTCCCTTTACTACATCAATATTCATATCATAAACATCATGTTGCATATAGGATTTTATACATCAACTCTACATTAATGCATCGCCTGCACATCTTAAATATCACATCATCATCACCCCAAACATGAGATATTTCTAACATACTAAATTGTGCTTACATCACTGTCTAATCAAAACACCTGACTCACTCATTAAACACATTATTGTTATAATTTATATCTACTTGTGATGCACCACATGCACTTATCGTTATAATACCATTATAATACATGAATATTAACACTTTGATTTATAATCAATAATCTACAAGATATATCAAATATTATTTTTTCAAAAATTTCTTTTCGCAAAACTCACCTAGAGTCATTAAACCATCTTTAAAAACATGCTACACTCACTACATCTTCTTAGAAATTCTTTTATAATATTGTATTCACCCCAAGACACATTGTCTTTTTTGGAAATCGATTTGTTAGTCAGTTTTGTCACATCTCTACACTATTGTGCCTCACATACGGCGAAGTGCCTACTAATTTTGTGCGGCTCAAAAAATGACACAAACTCATTTTTTGTAATCTTAACACTTTATCTTGCTACTAGTAAAAGTTTTAACTTCAGCTTTCAACACTATAAACTTAGAAAATATTTCTAACCTGTGACATATAATGTATATCTAAACTCTCTTGAAATAATCTTTAATCAAATTGACAAAATATTAAAGTCTACAGAGTGATGCGACTCTTGCTGGACTCTAGACATCATAGTGGACATAAGATATAATGCCCTTCATCTTATGCTCGGTAGTATTGAATTGCACCATGTTCTATTTTTTTAAACACAACTTGCAAAAATCAATTTACATGTCTCACACCCTATAGCAGATTCCTTGTGTGCAAGTCCATCATACTACGATCCTCTATATGGCTTAATTACATATACCACAAGAATATATTGTCGAACTCAGATTCTGTTGTGATGACTCCGCCTATAACTATACTCTATAGAAATTTAAAGATACTCTTTACTACTTTCTACCCTTCATAACCACCATCACAAGCATACACAACTTTATTGCATCCTCGTCAAACTTAAACCATTTGAGTCTAAGGCCTCCAATGAAATCAAATTCTTCCTAAGATCTAGAATGTGTCTACCATCACGAAGAATTCTCATCACAACATCTAATCATAGACGAAGCTAGGATTTTTTATTAGGAGTGGCCAAATTCTCTTCTTAGATTGAATTTAGGTCTAAAAAAATATAATTAATATTATAAATTATATTTAGTGAATAAAAATAAATTAATATATATGCCTAGATAGACTTTAAAATTTTGGATTATAAGGGTGTTTGGAGTGCCAAACTTTGGCCACAAAAAACAAAAAAAAAAAAAGAAAAAAACAAAACAAAACAAAAAAATTGGTAAATTTTGAATTGTTGATTATTTAGTGAAAGTGAGAAAAAGTTGGGGAAAATTAATAAAAATTAAAAATTTTTATAAAATTTAGAGATTTTTTGTAAATATTAGAAAAAGTTTGTTAGGTTAAAAAAATTGGAAAAAGATTTAGATTTTTGGTGTGGAAAAAGTTAACAAAAATTAGAGATTTTTTAAGAAAGTTGGAGATTTTTTGCACTCCAAACACATCCGTATATAACAATTAAAAAATAGTTAAATTTTGAAGATATTGGTCAATAACATAAATTTTTCTTAATCCAAAAATTTATATATACTAGTGGTAATATTTTTTTGATCAAAATTAACTATTTTTTAAAATTTTTAGGAGGGCAAACAATAAAAAAAAAATTGTAAATAAAAATTTACATACATAGATAACATTTTTCAAAACTACGTACATGGGTTTCGCCGCTGCATCTAATAGACAGACTTTAATATTATTATGCCAACGACCTTGTAAGATGCATTATCACACATCAGGATTAACTTAGAATTCAGTAACATGTGCGTATCAAACGACTCCTTTAACTTAATAAACAATACTTTTTTTGATTATTTTTAAAAATATTTAAGCTTTCACTATAGCAACTTTCAACTTTCAGTGAAAATTTACCATCTTCTAAAAATTCTCTCACCAAACCATTTAACGTCAACTAAATGTTACTTAATTATCATCAAATTTTAAATAACTAAAAATAATTAACAAAACATTTGTTGTTATTTTTAATTTTTTTAATTTATAGCTTAAATTAACTTAAATTGTTGATTATTTAAAAAAAAATTGTAAAAAGCATCAAAACATATTGTTCCTTAGTTTAAATGGTTGTTAATTGGATGTGCAAGTCCTGAATTATTGCAACAGAACAATGAAATCTTGAATTGAGATCCAATGAAAAGTGAAAAATTACGATGTACACTTTAATTATCTTATTTTTTATAATGAAAAAATTCATCTTTATTGTTTAAAGTTAAAAAAATAAAAAATAAAATTTTAAAATTAGTTGGAATAGTAATATTCTATTGAAAATTTGACAGTACTTTTTAGGTGATTTTACCAAGTTTCACTATCCCCTTATCTTTTTTTTTTTTTTTTTTTCTTAATATAGTATAGATTTCAAACCTAACTTAGACGTTTTGTAATTTACTTTTAACAAAGCCTGTGAAACTAATAGGTTACTTCGTCACGAGAAGGTTTATAGTTTTTGCATTTATTTACATTTATTTATTTGGTTGGAGGCTGTTTGAAAGAAATGGAAACGACGTGTATATATATTTTTTAGAGGTTTGATGAAACAACCCTAAATGAATAGAATTGGTGAATTCGGTTTAAGTAGAAATTGCATGACATTAATTTGGTAGCTCCATCAAAAATAAAAATATCAACATAACGCACCCCAGTGGTCTAATGGAATGGGACGGGCTCAGGCTTGGGTGATAGATCTTGGTCATGAGTTCGATATCTTTCTTAGACGCCAGGTATCAAGTGGAAGGCTGATAGGTGATAGAATTCTCAGCGCTAGTCTTCCCAGGATTTGTAATCTAGAGTAAATCCAAAGAGTCCTACCTAGATGAGTTCTTCGTCACACACACGCACAAAAAACAAAACAAAAATAGAATATCAACATAATATTTGATGGATTTAATCACATAAAATTTGTGAGAAATGAGGTAAAAATGATAGAAAAAGAAAAATTGAAATATTTCTAATTTAGCAGGATAAAACTAATTAAATATTTATTCAAGTGAGAAAATCAATAAAGAGACTGAGAGGTGGTAATCATGTCATGTCCTATTTAAACATTTTTTCTTGGAAGGTATTTTTGTTTTTTTGGTAATTGTATTTAACATTATAATTATATTAATTTAAAATTATTCGTGCCTGTACTTAAAACAATTTAAAATTTAATAAACATATTAATTAATTATTTTATTCTAAAATTAAATATATATGTATAAATTTTAAAGAAAATATTTATATTATATTTTGTTCCTTTTTTTTTTAGTAACTTTATATATATATAGACAATTTTCATCTGGTGATGAAGGCCGATTTCGACATTGTTTGTGACATTGCCCCCTGTTTTGCCACTGTTTGATTTAAAAGAGAATCATTCGGGTTTTCGATCTCCCCCTATCGTTCATCCTTTCCTCATCTGCAAGTGCTCACACTCGCAAGTAAAGCTCACCCACCAAGCAACCTCTCTCTCTCTCTCTCTCTGTGTCTGACAGTACAAATTCACCCCTCCACGTCAAGTAAACCATAGAATAGTAATTTGTACCAAAGTGTACTTTGTGCAGACCCCCGTAGAGACTGCAGTGTGCATACGACTTTATGATATGGGTTTGGTTTCTTTCCGTGTACTGTTAATTTACAATATTTTTTTTTCACTTGTTTTCTAGACGACATTTTTTACTTAATGATGACAAAAAAAAAAATCTTATATTGAAAAAGAGTCAAGAACTATGGTAATTTATCAGCGTTCGGCCTCTCTCCTTGACATAAAACGTTTTAAAACTGTGCATGAGAATACTCCAGAAAAATGCACAAAGCGGACAACATTTGTCAATAGCGCCTACAACGTGTAAACGAAAATAGATCATCATCAATTATCGCTGTCTGTAGGAATCAAAGGAGCCGTGTACTCATCATTTCTAGTCCTTTAGTCCTCGACTAGGGGTACTGATGATATCAAAAATGATTCCACGTTAGAAAGAAGTTGAGAATTATGATAGTTTAAAAGCTGCAACACCTATCTCCCTCACACCACACAATTTAAAGCCCCGTGTGAGAGCCTACGGGCAAATGGATCATTATCAGTCGCCACCGATTGATGAAGCAGCAATTTCGTGATGTAGAACGGAAATATAAAAGAGAGCTATGACGAATGTCAATAACCCACAAATATCTTGACACACCAAGAACAAGAGAATAATCTCTACAAGTCTGAAATATATTGATCAAAACATATCTTGGGCATGGCCTTACAACTGTTTATGTAGAGAAGAAACTTACCCAAACAACAATCTACCAAACAAGGAAGATTATTAAAAAGAAAAAAAAACAAGAACCTTTCTAAAAAAAAATGAAAATTCTCATTTAGGAAATGAAGACTCAAGCAAAGATTCCTAATTCATTTATTCTACCAAAATAGTAAATCCCCTAATTTAGCAAATCCAGCAACTAAGGCTTGAGAAGAAATCAATGGCGCTGAGACCTCCTAGACCTGTCAATCTGGTCCAGGAATTCATTCACAGCTTGTTCTACATCAGTCCCCTCCACTTAAAAGGAACTCGACCTCGAGTTATGATCAGGATAAATTTGCTCTTCGGCATGATAGTCTTACGGATCGATGACATTAAAAGTTCTATAAATTCCCATGTGCATGTGAAGATCAACCACATTGGCATTATCATTGAGTTTCTTCAAAATCTTATATCGACCACACTTCTTCGACTTCATTTTGTTATAGCTACCCACTAGAAATCGTTCCTTATGTGAGAAAACCAATACAGAGTCCCCTGCTTTAAAAAGCTTGAGACGACGGTATTTGTCGATGGTAGCTTTATTCTTCGCATTAATTTTTTCTAATTTCTACTTAACCTCTGCTTATATGATTAAACCCTATTTAGCCATGCGTCCAGCAGCAACACTAACAGTTAGGCCTTGCAGTAGATGAATAAGATCAATAGCATGTCAAGGTGGTGTGATGTAGACCACTACAAATGGTGACCTACTTATGGAACTACACACGGCATTGTTGTAGGTAAATTCAGCTTGTGGTAGTACATAATCCCATGTTTCAGACGGCCACCATAGATGTTGCAAATTAGGTTGCCTAAAGTGTGAACGGTAACTCTCGTTTGTTCATCAGTCCAAGAGTGGGTGGTAGAGCTTCGATTTAGAGATGTATTGAACATTCACCCTAAGGTGATCCAAAAATGGCTGAGTAATTTGCTATCCCTCTTAGAAGTAATAGATTTTGCCACTCCATGTAGCCTAACCACCTCTTGGAAGAACAAACGAACAATGTGAGTCACGTCAGAAGTCTTTCAGCATAGAATGAAGTGTACCATCTTGGAGAACTTGTCAACCATTACAATTACAAAATCTACCCCTCATTGTGTCCGGGGCAATCCTAGTACAAAATCCATGGAAAAATCCTCCCTAATAGTATTAGGCATAGGTAATGGAGTGTAAAGGCCAGTGTTTTGGGTTTAACCTTTGGACACTTGACAGGTGTAAATGCACAAAGTTTTCCACTTCCCTCTTTAGTTGTGCCAGTAATATCTCTCTGCCAAGCTGGTAATGTTCTTATTGTTGTGTGTGTTTCCAAATCCCACATTGAAAATATAGAATAGGAAACATAATGTAATGAGCTTATAAATATGAA
>QLOD02000038.1:8828040-8839281 GCA_003260245.2 Sideroxylon spinosum | reverse complement strand
TTTTTCTTCTATTTTCGTTGTACTCTTTTATATTAGCATAAACTTGATTTTTATATATATTTATTTCTTTTTTTTTTAATGTGAGCATAAGGTAGACTATTTATAAAATTTTATGTCAGCCCAGGCAAACTAAAAATCCTGGATCCGCCCTTGCTCACAATATGATTTGGTCCTATTGGATCCAATGGAAATGGAGAGGATGATCACGGGGTGGGTAAGGAAATGTCCCGTCGACATAGGACATGAGATTTTGGCCACGCAAATATAGAAGAAACTGAGCGTGCCAAAGGAGAAAATTATCTGTGAGATAGTTTAGTGATGAGAATGTGAGTTAGATTTGTGAGAGCCAGTGGAGGAGTAGTGGTGGGTAGGATGAGATTTGGGAGGGTACAAGTAGTGCCGGAGGTGAGCCTAAGGGAAACGTTAGAGATTGGAACTTTGGTGCTGGCGATATTGATTTGAGTAGTGATAAAATTAGTAGAAGAAGTGGGAATTCTAGAGTTGGTCGGGTTTGACATGATATTAGTTGTAAGCTTTGACACCATATGAGAGCTCAAATATTTGGTGGAACAATTTCTTGACTTTTCTAGTTTGGTTATCTGTATATTTATATACGTATTGATGATATACATGTATCTCGAGATAGACTTACATTTGAATTTTGAATAGCAAAACTAACACTATCACTAAAAGCCTATCCTTTATATTTCCTCTCATTTAGATATGCAGTTAGAAGACCTAGTCATTGTTGTTTGTTTTGGTTGGACGCTGGATCCCATGCTTTGGTTGCATATTGTTCTATACTTTTCTAATTTTCTATAATACTCTTTAATTTCTATCAATTTAAAATTTTGAATTAAATAAATTTTGAAACCAACCTCTCATTTCAGACATTCAAAATTGTTAACCACTATATCATTTTTCTTTTATACCAATATTAAAGTAGTAATCACACATTCTATTTGCATCCTTCTAGTTAAACAATAATAATTTTGACTACTCTATTTTGAGTTTAACTATAATCTATGACTACTTTATTTTAACTATACATGCTTAGAAGACCATTTGATATGTAAGGGAATTTCTTAAAATATTTAAAAATTTGGTAAATAAATAAATTAACTAGAATATTTAACATTACTTAAATTTCTATTAATGTTAACAATAAACAAGTGAATGATTAAGTGGTCAAATTGTAATAATAAAAGTATATAGAAACAGAAGTAGAAGCATGAGACAGTTCGTCGGGAAAATATAAATACGTTTCCCACCAAAACATGAGATTTTAGTTTTACTTAGTGATAGAATCAAGTCAAGTTTTGTCTTATTAGAGATTTGCTCAAATGAC
Organism: Sideroxylon spinosum; assembly: GCA_003260245.2. NCBI lineage: Eukaryota > Viridiplantae > Streptophyta > Magnoliopsida > Ericales > Sapotaceae > Sideroxylon > Sideroxylon spinosum. The sequence continues at coordinate 8,837,933 of QLOD02000038.1, read as the reverse complement.
TAATATTGGATTTGAGCTTGAGATTTTGTTTAATTTAGCCTTGAACTTAACCCGCAAATAGCTTAACTAGCTAAAATGATGTTATTTTGACCTAAAGTAGAATAAATGAAAACAAACAGTTTGATTAAACCAAAAGGACTTCATTTGATTAAACGAAAACAATGTTGTTTTCGTAAAGAAACTATTATAAAAAAGTATATATTATTTTTTGTAATAACCTAAATTTTGAAATTTTAAATATATATCTATAATTCAGTTAATTAAATTGAGTCTTGCAGCACCATCTAGTCATCTCAATCCATGAGAGAAGAGTTGATCTTATAGACAAAATTTTTTTTGGCATTATATATATATATATAAATTAGTCACTTCATCTAAGCCTTGATCACGTCAAGTGACAGGAAGAAAGGAGGTGTAGGGCCTTCTTTGCTTTTGTTTTCCTTGGTCATCAAAGATCATTTATATTTATATATGTATACACTTTAAGTTTTGTCTATGAGGGTGTTAGCCCAAAAAAAGGGAGGAAAGAGAGAGAGAGAAGCTTTAGAAGCTGTTCGGTTGAGGACGGGATTGAGCTTAGAGTGAGGAATCGCAATCTAGTATCAGATAAGTGTATTAAATTTATACCAAATCTAAAAGGATTTTTAGGTGTTGTGCTTAAAAATATATTGAGAATGTTGTTAAAATTATTTTGATGATAAGACTGATAACTGGAACATATGAGAAGATTATTGGCAATTCACAGGCATTTGTTTATCTTCATTTAAAAATTTCAGGTAGAGATTTATTTGCATAAAATGTTGTTAAATTTAGCTATAAACGCATATGTATATGTGTATTTGCTAAAGAATGGAAGCAAAATAAAAAATAATTAGTAGCTATACTTCCAATAGTTTTTTGACTTGACAATTACCTAACCATTTGCTTCTTTCCTATTTGTCTAAAGGTGTTTACCTAAAACTTGTAAGTGTGTTCTTATATTTATATATATATTCAATTAATTAAAAAAAATAATAAAATCAATAAATTGAAATGAAAAATATGAGCTTTGCTAGACATATAGAGGAATATGCTTTGGCATATTCCATGAAAGTTTTCAAAATTACTATTCAGCCCTAACAGTTCTATATAATTATGAACTAGCCCTAAAAGTTTTAAAAAATTTAGTTTGACCTCGATAATTACTCAAAATTTAAATTTGCCCCAAAAGAGTTGGATAATTACAAAGTGACCTAAAAAGCTTGTGAAATTACAATTTCCCCTGGAGTTGTGGGAAATTGCAGTTTGACATTTATAAATAAATATTTTAATCTTAATTATTTACTTTTTTTGTGTATTTCTTCTTCGACTTATATTTTTCTTTTGTTTTATATTTTTTATTTTTTTCTCACAAATAATTCTAATACATCTTTAAAACTTATTTTTAATACAACATTAAATGAATGCGTAAATATTTTTTAAACAAATAATATATTGTAATATAAGACATTGTCATTTTATGAAAATGAATAATTAAATACATGAAAAATATGTGATCTAGAATGCCTAATTTGAAATAAATGTATTTAAAGGAAAAATGTGTATGAAGTGATTCAATGTGAGATGGAAAGTGTTGATTTTTTTTAGCGATAATATCGTGTTAGTTGTTGGTTTTGATGAGTTTCTATAAATGTGATGTTGAAATGATAATAATAGAGATAAATGAAATGTGAACGATGTGATTGTGGGGTGGTAGATGTGAACGATGTCATTGCGGGGTGGTAGAAACTTGAAAATATGAAGGGTATAGAGATTACCTTGGGTTGGAAGTGCCTAGACTTACGAAGGGGTTGGTCTTCATGTTAGTAGATTAGTAGCCTACAAGATGACTGTTATTCGGTTAATTATGGCAATTGGGTGTTAACTCAAGAACGACGATGTTTTTGGTTAATCGTTTCCATTGGGTGTTAGCCCATAAAAACGATGTTGGTAGTATCCACCCCATGACTATAATGTGATAATGTGAAAATGGTAAAAAAATAAGAGAAAAAATAATAACTGGATATTCATTTATGTTGATTATTCAATTATTAATATTGATCATGATTGTTAGTTTTTGATGTGAGTTACTAAATTGACAAGTGACTATCAGACATTAGTTTTATTGTAGTTATATGTTATTTAAATTGTTACTGCATAGTATATATGTTTTTATTGTGCATTGTGAGCAAAATCAAATTGGTGTTCATGTCCTTATAGACTGTGTTGCAAGTGTAGATCCTGGCAACTAGTTAGGGTTGCTACATTGGATTTAGTTTTAGATTATTTGAACTAATATTTTTATTTTAAAGCCGTAGGGACTGTAATAATATTTTTATTTAGATTTATTTGATTAGGTAGTAAGGCCATAAGGCCAAGTTTATTATTATTATTATTGTTAAAATTTTGTTGGGACTGTGATTGGAGCACTTTTTCCTGGTTGGATCAAGGCTTGTTTAATTTTATTTTATTATTAGTCTATTAGTATAGACTATGAATGTCTGCTCCAGGGTGATTATGGCTTTGATCATGGAATATATACATTTAATTTATGTTATATGTGACATGATTCACTCATCTCTCTGGTCACGAGATCCAGGACGTGACAATTTTATCGAGTTAGCTCGTGAATTCAAGCTGAGCACTATCAAGCTCAAGCTCCAGTTCGATTTTGAAAGAGCCACATATTGAACTTGAATTTGGTTTAATAAAGTCTTGAATGGAACGAAAGCTAACCTTTTTCAAGTTGAGCTCAAGTAGCTCATGAATAGCTTGATTTGTGGTCACCACTAGGGTTTCTATCAGTTTAGGATCTCCACCAACTATTTTATGTGGTACCAAATAAATAAATAAATAATATAAAAAGAAAAAAATTTCTCTGCTATTAATTTTATTATACAAAAATAAAAAACTAATTGGTAATTTTTTTATACAATAATAAAACACTAATTGTAATAAATGGGATCACTAATTAGTAGTTACCTTTATTTTATGGAAATATAAAAACACATAAAAATATAAAATTCCACATACGAGTTATCTAAATATGGTGATGTTGGATAGATGAAAATGGAATGAAATGATTAAGTTAGTGTTTCTAAAAATCAAAGCAATAATTTTTGTCACGCCTCGGATTCTATTGCTTGGAGCTGGCCTACTAGGCACATGCCATTTATTCATAAACTTACACATATAAACCATTATCGATTAGAGGCAACCATAACAAAAATTTTAAAACATTACAACGATTACTCCATGAAGAGCCCAAAGTAACATTATAAACCTCACAAATGATGCATCAAAAATAATATAATAATATAAAAAAATTAATAACAAGGAAAACAGAAAAATACTAGAACTTCAATCGATCAATCCAGTAGGCATCCGTGGCTCCGAACCTGCAAAAATAAATTCAGGGGAATCAGCACCATACCATATGTTTTCACTTTAACATATAACGTCCATAGTATGTCCTAGTCATGTTGCTATTGTGATCATGCATCTAGACCATAACATATAATTCAACATATTTACTCACAGCCATGTATTTCATCTTCAAAACAATCTTGTTTCTTCCATCATCATTAACTTTCATTTCATTTTCTATTCCTTGCCTTATTATCCAATATCTATTACCCAATTTAAACAGCTAAATCATCAACCAAGATTTAGTTGAATCTTGTTTATATAACCTCCTTTGATGTTATCATCATCTAATCTATTCACCAAGTCTAGTCATTTTACCTCATTATGTATCTTCACATTCTTTAAACATTCCAACTTGTAGCTTCACTCCATATTTTTTTATTCCAATGATCATAACCCTTTACAATTTTTTTCTCATGCCTCGGATTCCACAACCTGAGTGCGCGAACAAAGGAACACATATTATACCATCCATTTAACACCCTTTCCTATCCCACATTTGAGCCATGTACACACGCTATGAAGCATTAAATATAAATAAAAAAATTCATACTTTAAATTTGAATAAATGCCTTAGTCAAAACCAATTAGGCGACAAAGCTCCAAAATATAGTACAAACCTCCAAAACTAGGACCAAATAATCTCCTAAAAAATAAATATAAACAATTTATATTCACCTCACGAATCAAGGTTTGTTACAAATCTTTTAATGAATCATGTAAATTTAAATGTAGGAAAAGTAAAACTAGTTAAACTTTCAATTTCCATACTCAGAAAGTTTGGCCTGTGACTCAAAATCATTACTTGCATCACAAGCTGTAAGGGGATAAGCACTAATACCACATGTGCTCATAATAATAATAATAATAATAATAATAATAATAATAATAATAATAATGACGGTAATGATGATGATGATAATAATGCAAATGCATTCATGCCCTAGCATGCTACTAAGTGAAACATCTAGTACAAACAATAATCTCATACAACAACATAGTATAGGAAATTAAATATATTTATTTATTACTCTTTTTTTTTATAATTTAGTCATGTATTGACACCGCATAACATATCAAAATAAAACAATTTGATTATAAGTACTGCTCCTTGGTTGTCTCATAGATACAAGACTCAACCAATATACACTATTCTTTTGGTGTCTGATTTCTAGGCTGAAACCTTGGAAATATAATAAGCCACCTTTAAGCTTTTGCTCACTTCATAGGTTACTATCATACTAGACTCGACCATCAACCTTGCGTGGGTTTTAAGACTTTTAACCCTTGGGTATGGATACTTAATATTTTTAGTACTCCTCAACCCATGCAAAACACATCACATTTCACTTTAAATTCAAATTAAATAAATTTTCCTTAATTTAATTTGTAAACCTTATTAACCATCAATTCACCAACACATTAAATAACACATATTTTAATCTCATTATGCAAACAACATTATGGGTAGCATCCAAAATGCGCAGGCGCACACGTACACACACATCAAAGGAATCAATCACATGTTCAAATTAATCACGTCCAAGGAGTTAATAGGAAATATAAAAAAAAAAAAACATCACTAAACATCAGTTTCAATCAAGCATTTGGATAGCTTAACTAATATAAGATCACATACATGTATGTTTGTGTGCATGTATTTATATTTATAACTACCTTGATGTGGTGAATTCACGCCTGTGAGACTAATCGATTAAACTATATATATAGATAACTATCATACATACATATAAAAGTACTAAAAGGCCCGACCTTTACCTCTTCAATTTGGATGTTTGGAGTTGATTACTGCCAAGTGGGTTACCCAAAATTTCTTCATTGCCATTCCTTTTCTCTATCTCTCTCTCTCTCTATCTCTCCCCCTATCTTTCTCTCGGGTTGTTTATACATAAATGAATATAGTATTATATATATAGCAGCTAAATTTTTAGCCCTAATAAATTTAATAATTACATACCCTCCCCTATGGGTTTAAGAAAGTTATACATTTTCCCTAAAATTTTAAAATCCTCTAAAGGTTAACAAAATTCAATCTTTTAAATGTAACCTAAAAAATTAAATAACAAAAATTCAAAATATTAAATTTAAAAAATGAGTTGAATTTATTTAGTAATAGAATATAAAATTTTTCCTCAAAATTTCGGAAGTAACTGAAAGAAAAATCAAGGGAACAACTTAAGGTACTTACTCTACATATCTACCTCTCACTCCTAAGTCGACTCCTTACTATCATGGAGCTTCCACAACACCCTAACTAAGGCAATAGTCTTCCCTTGAAGTATTTGCCCCTGAGAATTTAAGGTTTCCACTAGTTTCACCTCATAAGTCACAGCTGAGTAAACCTTAAGCTCAGTCCAGTCAAACACTTGCAAAGGGTCTGGGTTATACATCCGGAGCATAGACACATGAAACACCTCATGTGCTTCTGAAAGTTGTAGTGACAAACAAGATGGTATGCCACCTTACAAACCTTGGCTAAAACCTCAAATGGGATATATCTTGGGGACAACTTTCTCTTACACCCAAAGCTAAACTAACATTTCCGCGGTGAGACCTTCAGGAGCATAAGGTCTCTAACCTCAAACTCCAGTAGTTTCCATCACCTATTAGCATGAATCTTTTGGCAGCTCCGTGCTGTCTGGAGTTTCTATCGAATCACTTTGACCTTCTCACTAGTTTCCTACACAAACTTAGGGTCAGTAATTGTAGTTTCTCCAACCTCAACCCAATGATAGGAGATTTGCACGGCCTGCCATACAAAGTTTCAAAAAGAGCTATCTCTATGCTCAACTGGTTGCTATTATTATATGCAAATTCAATTAAAGGAAGGTGGTTCTCCCACCTATCATGAAATCAAACACGCATGCCATGAGCATATCCTCCAATGTCTGAATTGCGCGTTCTGACTATCCATTGGTTTGAGTATGAAAAGTAGTACTAAATAACAATTTTTATCCCCATAGCCACTTAGAGACTGCCAAAATCGAGAAGCAAAATAGGGGTCCCTATCTAAGACAATGAATATAGGAGCTCCATGAAGCCTCACAATTTCCTTGACATATAGTTTAGTTAAGACATCTATAGAGTTAGTCGACGAATCAGTAAGAAATGAATTGACTTCGTTAACCTATTCACTATCATACAAATCATATCATGGTCATTCAGAGACCAAGGCAAACCAGGAACAAAGTCTATCATAATGTTTTCCCACTTCCATTCCAACACTGGCAAAGGTTAGAAAAGACTAACTAATCTTTAATGCTTAACATTAACTTCTTGACAAGTAAGGCACCTACTCACAAACATTACCACATCCTTCTTCAAGTTCACCCAAAAGAACTAATGACACAGGTTATGGTCAGATATACTCCAAATTTAGAGTGATGGAACTCCCTTAGAACCATATCTCAAATAGAAAGAGGCACATAAAATCTCCTTAGATACCTCATATCATTATTAGCACCAATTACCTATCCTTGCATCTCATCAGAACCTAGCGACTTAGCCCGAATAGCCCCAGATTGAACATCAGTCCCTTAAGCCTCAATCGCATGATTCATTAGAATTAGCTGAGTAGCTAAGGCACATAGAATAACATAACTCTCATTTTCTTGAAACTCTAGATTAAACTCACTAAGGCTCCTCATCATTTCCCACTCTCACACGTTAAGACCTGCTAAAGTACCACGATCTTCCAATTAAAAGTGTTAATAACCACATTTACTATACCAGGGTGATACTAAAGCTCAAAATTGTAATCGTCCATATTCTTTATCCATCTCATCCACCTCAGATTCATATCATTCTCAGTGAAGAGGTATTCAGGCTCTTACGATTGGAGAACACTTTAAAATTTTCACCATATAAGTAGTGTCTCTAATTTTTCAAAGCATAAATAACTGATACCAACTTCAGATCATGCACCGAGTAATTATTTGTGTGAGCCTTCAACTATCTAGACCATTAAACTACCACTTTATCACTCTGAATCAGTACACAACTTAAACCTTCCCTGGATGCTTCATAATAAATTAAGTAACCCAATCCTCTCTCCGGGATCACAAGCACTGGTGTAGAAGTTAATCTTTTCTTCAGCTCCTGAAAAGACTACTCACACTTCTTATCCTAGAAAAACTTAGCCTATTTCTCAGTCAGCCTAGGTATCGATCTAGCTAACCTTGAAAAGTCACGGACAGATCTTTGATAGTATCCTGCCAAACACAAGAAGTTTCGTATCTCAAAGAATACCCTTGATCTCAGCCAATCCAGGGCTACATGAGCCTCAGATGGATCAACCATAACTCATTCTCTAGATTTATGCTTGAGCAATTTCACCTCTCTAAGCCAAAACTCACACTTGCTCAATTTAACATAAAGTTGGTGGTCTCTCGAGATCTGAAGTACAACTCTCAAATGCTTCTCATGTTCTTCATCTAACCGTGAATAAACTAGAATGTCCTCAATAAACTTGACTAAAAATATATCAAATAATTTACTGAACACCTAATTCGTCAAATCTATGAACATTATAGGAGCATTTGCTAGTCCAAATGATATCACCAAGAATTCGTAGTGGCCATATCGAGTCCTGAATACTGTCTTGGGAATGTCTTCATGCTTCACCCTTAACTAATGATAACCAAATCTCAGATTAATATTTGAGAAATTGACTGAACCCTTCACTTGATCGAATAGATCATCAATTCTCGGTAAAGGATACTGATTCTTGTTCGTGACCTAATGCCTTAGATAATATATGCATTTTCTGAGAGTTCCATCCTTTTTGGCTGTAATCGGTATTGGTGCACCCCAAGGTGAAGTGTTTGGATGGATAAATCCCTTAGAACTCAATTCCCTTATCTGGGATTTTAATTTTGCCAACTTTATAGGTACCAACCTGTGCGGGGCTATAAAAGTAGGTTTTGTGTCATGAACTAGATCAATCCCAGTTTTAACCTCCCGTTTAGGTGCTATTCCAAATATATCATCTAAAAACACCTTTGGAAACTCATAAATTACTTGTGGTAACTTAACTTTATCACTATTCTCATCCTCCAAAGACATCAAACAAATAAGCTACAACTCCACTTGTCTTTGCCCATTAAGAGAAAGCAAGACCTGAGGATTACAACAATCACCAAAATACCATATCCGATCTTCGTCAGGAGTAACTAAGGTCACTCGACCCTTAGAATAATCTATTATCACTTGATAGACTGGTAACTAGTTCATGCACTAACATGAGATTCCTTAGGACATGATTGAAATCTAGCATACATGCATACACTAAACATAATATCTACCTACTGTTAAGTATAGAAGTGAGCCAATCATACCTCTATAAAGTTTTTCATCAACTTTCTTACCATTTTCATCCTTATCAAGTTTGGCTGAAGGACTCCTAGGGGTCCTAATAGGCTTTGCATTTTCCACTTCAAACCTCTTGAGTAGATTTTTTGTGTACTTGGCTTGGTTTATGAAGATGCCTTCCTTAGTTTGCTTAATTTGAAGTAAACCAAAAAAATAATTTAGCTCTCCATCATACTTATTTCAAATTCATCTTGCATGCTATTAGCAAATTCTTGACAAAGAGAGTCATTAGTAGCACTAAATATAATATCATCCACATATATTTGAATAATAAGAATATCATGATTTTTTTAAAAAAAAAGAGTAGTGTTAATTTTTCCTCTAGTAAAACCACTTTCAATCAAAAATTTACTCAACCTCTCATACCAAGCTCTTGGAGCTTGTTTTAAGCCATATAAAGCCTTTTGGAGTTTATAAACATGATTTGGGAATTCATAATTTTTAAAGCTGGGAGGTTGTTCAACATAAACTTCCTCCGAAATGTATCCATTTAGAAAACACTTTTAACATCTATTTGAAAAGCTTGAAAATTATAAAACATGCAATTGCAAATAACATTCTAATTGCTTCTAGTCTAGCCACCGGTGCAAAAGTTTCATCAAAATCAATTCCTTCTTCATGATTAAAACCTTGGGCAACCAATCAAGCTTTATTTCTAATAACTATCCTGGATTCATCCATTTTATTTCTAAAAGTCTATTTTGTTCCAATTATGGGATGATCTTTAGTTTGTGGGACTAAATCCCAAACTTTATTTCTTTTAAATTGATTAAGCTCTTCTTGCGTAGCTAAAATCCAACTTTCATCATTTTCGGTTTTTTGAAAACATGTAGGCTCAATTTGAGAAAGAAAAGCTAGATTTTACAAATATTTCTAAGAGATGAGCGAGTGGCTATACCTTTGGATGGATCACCAATGATTAAATCCTTGGGGTGAGTGTCAGCATATCTCCACTTTTTTGGTAAATCTTTTTTATTGTTTTTGAACTCATCAAGCTTTGGAGCATTCTCAATGGCTAATGGTTCTTCTTTATCTTCCTTTATTGAGTTTACTTCTCC
>QLOD02000038.1:8769054-8797079 GCA_003260245.2 Sideroxylon spinosum | reverse complement strand
CAAAACCAGTGTAAGATCTTAATGGGCCTCTTCACTAATGACCAATTGGTTTTGAATCAAATACTTTAGCATAGTATCAAAGCTAGATTTGAGAGAACTTGCCCCCATTTCGTTTCTCAATCTCCCGTTTGTGAACTTCTTGTGCTCGTCGTACCCTCTTTAGTCATATTACCAATTGATTTTGAATTAGATATTTTAACATGTATAATTCATAAGATACCCAATTGAAAACCAATTAGAACCATATATGACGGATATGGACAAGACAATTGACTCAGTCTTTAGGGCAGCATCATCCACTTTGTCACTTTCAGAAAAATAATGTCATTGACAGAGAGAAAGTAGAGATTGATTACCTCTGGATCGTTCAGAATTGGAGTTTTAAGTCCTGAAAGCACTTCCTCAGCATTGTATATCACTGTAAGTTTTCCATTCTCAATGTCCTTAATTGTGACCCTTCTGCAAATTGAGATTAAAAATGAAAGTTGGGAGAAAAAAAAAATGGAACAAGAGCTTATTATGAGAAGTAGAAGACGTGATTACCAGCCCATAGTAGAGGCCAACTGCCGAACACAAACTTTCATGTCAAAACAGGGGATTGAATATATTTTTTCTTTTTAGCAAAATTCTTGCCTAAGAGTTAAGACACATCTTCTATAAAAATGTATGATTAAAAATATTATGCAATAGACATCAATAGTCTAATACCATTTTCCCACAGTAGAATAAGTCTTGATAGCATGTGTTTATTGGCAACAACCCCTAATGCCATGTTTGGATGCTAATGGGCATGGAGATGGTAAACAAATTTCAACTTTTGGTACGTAAAGGAATTAAAATTTGAAAATTTTCTTTCGCTAGTATTTGGTATGTATTAATACATTTGCAAATGGAATAAGAATATAAGTTGAAAAACCAAATTGTCCCTTAGTTTAAATAGACATTTAACAAAACGAGGGTAACTTTATCAATTCACATCTTACAAAGAGTTTTTCTATTTGCTAAACTGTCAAATATCATATCAGATTTCAGAATTCACAATTTTAGAAAATATAAATATTCCAATTCCTTACTTAAAGATCAACCAAACATAGGATTTCGGTTGATCAAGGAATTTTCGTTCCAATTCTTAAAGCGTATGGCTAACCAAACATAGCATTGTATGGAACAAGAATTTGTGGAGGGAACAAAAAAGTGAAGGAAAATGTAACTAGTTATATACACTCATTTCTAATGATTAATCAGATGAAAAAAATATAATTATTATTTTTCACAAATATCTATTCATTTTTTCATTTAATTTTTCTTCCCATAATAAAAAAACAAAATAAATTTGATTTTTTTTTTCATTTTAGTTGTTTTTCACATATTTTTGCTCAAGTTTTCTTTTCCCTATAAAAATTCTTTTTCAAAACACAGCCTAAGAGAAATTAAAAAGCTCACATGTTTGGTTATTATTAGTTTAGAAAGAGTTTCTCATGTAATCTCTAAGCACTAGTAGAAAAATGACAAATTGAAAGTATGGTTGAAACTAATTACCTGTCCCAGTGGCCACTGATCTCGTAAATGGTCTTCATTGATGATGACACGAATATTTTCCCTCTGATGGATCTATAACTTGCTTTACCTCCAAGAAAAGAATTTCCTCCAAAGCATAACTCAGCTTCAAGGCCAGTTTCTTGACAACAGATTGCGACTTTGCCCGTCCAATACACAACAGGTAGAGGAAGAAATCTTATCACAAGCTTAGGAAGGCTTATTACATAGTTTTCACCCTTATTCAGGAGTTTCAGCTGCCTTTGACCGTACACCGTAGTTTCTACTGAAGTCCCTGCAAAATGTATTTTTATAACAATAAGCCGAAAAACTAAAAGATACAAATATAAATAAAAAAAACCCAAACTGAAAAATCTACCTGCAATTGAAGGGAAAAAATGCAAAAAGAAAAAAAAACCAAGGGTTGAACTGTTCTGGGTCTTAAATTACAGATTACATGATCAGTTGTAGCAACTTTGCGGTGCTTTACAACACTTTTCAGCCTCTTTATGGTAATTTAGGGTCCTTTGTCGTGTTTTTCTAAACATCTTGGATGGAGAGAGAGAGAGAGAGAGAGAGAGAGAGAGAGAGAGAGAGAGAGAGAAACTGCGTTTCTGATAGTAGGAAAGGGAATTGGTATTTTTTTTTTCCTTTTCAGAATAGCTGTGAAGATCATCAAATTTTTTTTTTTTCTTGGTAATCCGAAACCCCACCAATTGATTGCAACACTCAACGAACTGCATAGCTAATGGATAAACCGAGAACTAATGCAACACCCCCACAAACTTTATTTTCAGAATAGTAGTGAAGATCATCATTTTTTTTCCCCTTTCTTTTTTTAGTGACCTAGAACCCCCCGGATTTATTGTAGCCCTTAATAAACCAATGAGTAAACTAGGGACCGGGGCAACACCTCACAAATCGTACAAACCGGTTAAGTCTATGACTCTTACGTCTTATGTGGGAACCTTCAAGGTTTGCTAGTTCATGGAGTTGAACTCTTAACTTCCTTTAAGGAAACCAAAAGTTCTGGCCAATTACTCTAGAATAGTTGGTTGCGAATATCATCATATTGCTTTTACTGAAAATGTCAAAGGACTTGAATTAGTTGAGAACTTGAATTAACTGAGACTAATTTTTCATACATTGAACACTCTATGAAAACATATATATACATATATTTGGGGTTTTTTCAAATTACCCGTAGAGGACTGTTCAGCTATCCTACATTCTAGATTTTTCCTAATTAATGTACATTAACACTCTCCCTCAAGATGGATCATATATATCATATGTTCTAAACTTGTTATAAATAAATCTTACTCTAGCCCCGCCCAAGGGGTTAGTAAATAAGTTTGCCAATTGATCTTCTAACTTGATATGACTAGTCTTGATGATATTTTACAAAATCTTTTTCCTTGACAAAGTGATAGTCAACTTCAATGTAATTGGTTCGCTTATGAGACACTAGATTAGAAGGTATGTGGATAGTAGCTTGATTATCACAAAACAACTCCATAGGCTGTACTATAAAGACTCCTAACTCCTTTACCCAGATCAGTTCACAAGACATATGTGCCATGACACTATACTCTGACTCTAACTCCTTTACCCAGATCAGTTCACAAGACATATGTGCCATGACACTATACTCTGACTCTGCACTTAATCTTGCCATCACAGTTTGCTTTTTACTTTTCTAAGATACTAGATTTCCTCCCACCAAAATATAGTATATAATGGTTGATCATCTATCTAAGGGAATTCCAACCTAATCTGCATCTGTATATCCTTGTACAAGAGTATGGTCATTGTCTTGACACAATAAATGACGTCGTAGTGCATCTTTAAGATATCTCAAAGTACAGATAATCGCATCCCAATGACTAGAGCGGAGTGTATCAAAAAATTGGCTTCCTATGCCTACAGCAAATGCGATATCTGGTCGTGTCACTATCAGATAATTGAGTTTCCTAACTAATCTACGATATCAACTACGATCATCTAATGACTCTCCCTTATCTGCAAGGAGTTTAGTATTGGGATCTATTAGAGTATCAATTGATTTGACTCCCAACATGCCTGTCTTTGACAATAAATCAAGCATATATTTCCTTTGAGAAAGAGCAATACCCGTGTGATCTTCTAATCTCAATGCCCAAAAAATATTTCAATGGACCCCCAAGTCTTCGATTTAGACCTTAATCTGCAACATTTTTCAAATCATGAATGCCCATGTATCATCCTCTGTGATCACAATATCATCTACGTATACTAGTAACCATAGATTTCCGTGAGAGGAAAGTTTATAGAATATTGAATGATCAACATCGCACTGTGTCAATCCAAAGTCGATCACAACATCACTAAACCTGCCAAACAATGCTCGAGGGGATTGCTTTAGATCATATGATGACTTTTTTGATTTATAAACTAAGCCAGACTCCCCTTGAACAACAAACCTAGGTGGTTGCTCTATACACACTTTTTCGGCAAGATTACCATGAAGGAATGCATTTTTTATGTCTAGCTGATGAAGAGACCAATGAAATATGGCAACAAGTAAAATAAGGAGACAAACTGATGCAAGTTTAGGCATGGGAGAGAAGGTCTCTGAAAAATCAATCCCATAAATATGAGTGTATCCTTTACCAACTAACCGTGCTTTCAAACGATCAGTAGAACCATTGGGATGAACTTTAACATTATATATCCAACAGTGGATTTCCCAGGAGGAAGGACTACCAAATCCTAAGTGTTATTAGCTCAGAGAGCAGATATTTTTTCTTCCATGGCAGCACGCCATTCAGAATGAAACAAGGCTTCAGACACAGAATGAGGAATAGAAACAGTGGAAAGAGATGTAACAAAAGCATAATAAGAGGAAAATAGAGTTGTATGAGAAACAAAGTTAGAAACAGGGTGAGAAGTGCAAAAATGCCTACCTTCCGAAGGGTAATTGGAAGGTCAAAATCACTAAGTTCTAGTTCAGAAGAAGGATTTGAAGACCGAGGATAAGAAGAGAAAGCAGTAGAAGCATCAGATAAGAACTCAGTAGCCACCACCAGTCTAGTATAAACCTGCAGATCAGGACGAGAAAGATGAAAAAGGAAAATCATGGATAAAGGAAGACTCTCATTTAGCTCATATAAAGACAGAGTATCAGAAAAGAATGGTGTAGTTTCAAAGAACGAGACATCAGCATACACAAAATATCAATTGAGAGAAGGACAATAACACTGATACCTTTTTGTAACCGAGAATACCCCAAAAAGACACACTTGAGAGCACGAGGCTCTTACTTGTCAATTCTATTATCAAGTTAATGTACAAAAACAATACACTCAAAGATACGCAGAGGAAGAGAAAATGGAGGTGTTTGGGTAAACAAGACATAATAAGACGAGTAACCCTGTAGAATAGAGGATGGCATTCTATTGATTAAGTAACATATAGTAAGAATATTATCACCCTAAAAAGTCTTAGGAACATGCATATGAAAGAGCAGACACTGGGTTGTTTTAACAAGATGTAAATTCTTCCTCTCTGTAACTCCATTCTACTGTGGAGTACGAGAGCAAGAAGATTGGTGTAGCATGCCATAAGAGGTCATAGAATTAGTGAACGGTGTAGAGAAATACTCTTTAGTATTGTCACTGCGAAGTATTTTGATAGACACATCAAATTCTATTTTAATTTTAGCACAAGAAGCTTGAAAGATAGACAATAACTCAGAATGATATTTTATTAACTAAACCCATGTAAGTCTGAAAAAGTCATCAATGAAAGTAACAAAAAACTTAAAACCCAGTTTGGTAACAACACGACTTGGTCCCCACACATCTAAGTGGACCAAATGAAAAGGACTTAATGCCCATTATTGACTCTAGGACTGAAAGAAACACGGTCACGCTTTCCGCGCTGACAACACTCAAAATTTAAAGACTCAAACTAGGTACCATAGACTTTAATTTAATAAAAGACAGATGACCAAGACGACAATGGATCTTAATAGGAGAGACAACAGCTAAGCAAGTGGTAGATGAGAGAGCAGATGGAACGGTCAACTAATAAAGTCCCTGAGCTTCATGCCTTTCTCCAATTTTCTTCCTTGTCTTCAAATCCTGAATAATCATAGAATTAGGAAAGAATGTTAATGAATAGTTTGGCTGTTTAGTAAGTATGCTGACAAATAGAAGATTGAAAGATAATGATGAAACAAATAACACAGAAGACAAGTGTAACTTAGGAGCTGGAGAAGCTGTACCAACGCCCCTGATTGGGTTAGATAAACCATTGGCGATGATGGCATTTGAAGTAGAATGACGCTGAATATTGGATAATAATGAAGAGGTACTAGACATATGATCTAAAACACCAGAATCAAGAATCCAGGGTGTATATGAAGAAATAGACACACAAGTAGTAGGATTTCCTCAATGTGATAAAGAAGCTGTGGGAAAATATGCGTGGCTAGTTGTTTGATACTGAAGGAATCTAGCATATTCATCTCCTGAGAAAGTCACTATGGATGGTATAGTATTCTCACTGATACTAGGCTTCTCTATAGAGAAAGGAGCATTAGATAAGACTATATGAGCCATATGAGGTGTTCCCTGAAGATTCCAGTAGTTTTCTCTGATATGTCTAACACAATCATAATTAGAGCAGTTTGGCTTTGTACTACATCCTCTGCAACCACAACTACAACCCCCACGAGTTCCACGATCACCATATGAGTAAGAAGTCTGATAACCAGAGTTCTTATTATTTGCAGATGCCTGACTGATTAAGACAAATCATGTAGCATCGGTAGTCGTAGAAGAATCCAGGGAGCTAGCTCTCATAACATAAGAGTAGGTTTCTGAAAACAATTGAAGGGAAGCTCCACTCAAAATTTGGGTTTTAATAGACTCAAATTCCAGATCCAATCCAATAAGGAATCGAAGTATAATCATCTGTTCTCTTTGTTGCTGCAGCACGTTAATAACTGTAGATAACGGCTGAAGGGAATTCAGCTCTTCATGGACATGTTTCAGTGAAGTCAAATATTCAGTAACTGGTCTACCTGACTGCTGCAGGTAAAAGAATTCCAACGACATATCATACATTTAGGTGAGATCACTGGAGAATAATAAATGAACATATTCCCATATGTCTTTATATATGTCAAGATGAGTATACATATCAGTTATGGGAGGTTCCATGGAATTCCACAACAAACTAACCAAATGAGAATCCTCTTAATCTCAATTATCAAAACTAGGATCTGTTTTAGAAGACTCATTTTCAGTCAACTGTTTCCGTTTACCATACCTGATCAACGTAATTTTAACAGCCTTAGACCATTGAATGTAATTTGCCTCATTTAATTTTTGGGTTGTTAATTGCTATGGTATGGGACAAAACTACCAATCATCTCCTGTTCAACAGGTGTTTTCGAAGCCATGGCAGCTAGAAAACAGGAGCACAAGGAGATGAACTGTGAAATAGAGCTAACGAGAAAAAGATTCAAAAATAGCAAAAGAAGATGCCTGGGAGGTTCGCTGAAACTAGGCAAGTGTACTACAAGAAGTCTGATAGACTGTCGATGACTTATGCGCTCACATCTACAGTGCGAATGGAGGTGCATGAGGCCCACGTGCAAAGGAACAAGAGGCATGTGATGGTTTCTGGTGACAGAGGTGGTCTAACTGTGATTGCCTGACACTGACGACTCCTTCCAACTATCTCACTTGTTGAAACAGCAACCAAATGGGGTGATCCAAGCTTGACATAGGCAATGAGATTGTCAAAGGTGACTCTCTCGTTTAATGCTGAATGTGACTCTCTGGTTCGCACTGGTTCATAGTGCTTGACAAAATAGAAGATAGATGACACACTTAGAAATTCGGAATTGACACTAATACCATGTCAATAGACTTGAATATACTGAGACTAATTTTTCATACATTGAACACTCTGTGAACACATAAATATACATGTATTTGGTTGTCTTTTAATATTAGCCATAGAAGACTGTAAGCTATCCTACATTCTAGATCTTTCCTAACTAATGTAGATTAATAGAAACTATGAAGTGTTAGCAACTACTTAAATTAATACATCAAATACGATATCCATATATATATATATACACATCTTTTGATACATATAATGTATAACTTGTGATTTCTAATCTGATGACTGCAAGTGCCAAACCTTATTTGGATAGGTTCTGAAAGAGTCAGAAGTGTCAAGAGTCCTAGACATGCCAATTGCCAATGAAAGAATTTCCGGCTTACCAAAACTAAAATGAATCATCTCCAAATTAAAGGAAGAAAAATATTCTTAGCAGAAGAAACAGATTAAAAAAGACCACACATTTTATGTAACAACATTGTCAATTGTTGAAAGCTATTGTTAGAACCAAAACAAGAAGACACAAACGAAAGATTATATATGCTCTATCTACTAAATTTTTGAAAAAACCATGGGCTTAACTGAACCCTAAAAACTGATTTACAAGTTGAAAGTTATCCAAAATTAATTTGCATGCGGGATAATACCTCTATCATCAATGAATAGTTAACTTGTGTATTGTGTTGAGCCTCTAAATCTAAATGTTCATGGACAAACTGAAATAATCTGATAACAATCAATCTTAGCAATTCTGGAGGGCGTGTTTGGAACTTGGATTTGTGGAGGAAAAAGAAATATGAAGGGAAATTAAAGGACAAATTACACTTCATAGCCTTTTATTTTTTCTAATCTAAATCTCACTGTGGTTCATATATATTAAATTGTCCTACATTGTTCCTTGTAGTTTAATTTGTTCTAATTTGTCCCCTTTCGTTAATTTTTGTAAAAGAAATGCAATAAAAAATATTACATGTCCATGCATGTAGAATATTTCAATTAAGGTTTTTTTTGGGGTGTATTCCGGTTATATTGGTGATAATTAGAGTAAACTATTTTAGAGTAATCAATCATCCCTGATTTTCAGGCTGATTCTTGGGAGTCTTCTTTCCTTATTAACTTGGATGTACACTTTTAAACAGTGGTCTTTCCTTTATAAAATATATGAGAAATATAGACAGAATATTTTATATACTGCCTTCATGGTATCAGAGTAGGTTTAATTGTCTGTGTATGCATTATCTCCCCGTCGTAAGGGTCATAGTCGACCATCGGCGGATTCATCTCATCGTCATCGACAGAATTCGTCAGTTATCGATCCCTGATATCGCCTGTCGCGAGTCGTCGATCCCTATCTTCGCCTGTCGTGATTCCAGATCCAACAGGAAACGAAGCTTCCTCTTCAGTATCGATCCATACCACCGACAATCGCAACCCATCGTCGACTCTATGCTTCGTTGTCGATCGAAGTATCAGCCATCGACAGTCGTAGGGTCCACCGCTATTCTGTCACAAGCCCAAACAACGGCGTTGGCATAGACTTCATCAGCCTTCTTCGTCGTAGCAACGTCGGCTTCTTCAACAATCTTCATCAACGATTACCGAAACATCGTTGTTACCTTCTCCAGCGATCTTCAGTGTCGACCCAGTATCTCTGAAATCCTAATTGCTTCCAGTAATGGCGAACTATACGGGAGTTAGTCAAGATTCTGTCATCTTTGGAACTCAAGGAGGACGTTCAAGGGGGATACCCTCCCTGAGTTCGACTGGAGGTTTTGAGAATTCAACTGTTCAACTCGTCTTGGAAAAGCTGAATGGGAAAAATTATAGGGAGTGGGCCCAATCCATCAAACTTGTCATTGAGGGTTAGGGAAAGATCAGTAATCTCACAGGGGAGATCAGGCAACCTCCATCGACTGATGTCGCAGCACTACAGAAGTGGTGCTCGGAAAATTCATTTGTCACATCATGCCTTATCAATTCGATGATTCCATCGGTAGGGAGATCTCTTCTTTTCCTTCCAACAGCCAAGGATGTGTGGGAGGCTGTTCGGTAACTGTACTCTGATGCAGGGGATTTTTCCCAACTCTTTGAGTTAAAAACTAGACTATGGCAGATGAAGCAAGTTGATCGGAATGTTGATTTTTTTTTTGGTTCTAAGGAGCTTTGATTCAAATTTTGCGGAAACACAATCAAAATTACAGCATTTCGTGGAATATAATTAATGAAAACGTAGATTGATTAGGTGCTTTAAAACCGCGATCTCACATTGCGGTTGTTGCAAAGAAATGCAAAAATGGGATGCCATGTTGTGTTTTCGGACAAACGCGCCACTAGAAAATGCCACATGAAACCGGGTTTTATTCTTTTTGACTTTGAGAACTGTCAACTCATTTTGCAGTTTCTCTTTTATGCCTAAGCCCAGACTTTGCGAACTGAAGCATCTGCCATCAAAGGCTTTGATCCATCTGCCAAATGCCAAACTCACAAGGTCGGGTCAGTTGCTCCATCCTTGTAGTATGCAAACACCAGACTACCATCATAACGCATGCTCTCCCCCCCAAAATTGCAGAACAGAACATGCAACTCCATTAAGTTCCGACCAAATGGTTTATTATCAAGTATTAAAAAAAAAAACGGCAGTTTTATTATCAAGCCATTGATTTTTACCGGGGCAAATTTTATGTAAATTGAAAAAAAAAAGGAAAAAAAAAAAAAAAAAAACTCTCACTAATATTATGGAAACTTAACCAAGGGTCATTTCGTCATTTCACAAGAATTTGCCCTGGCTATAAAACCAGCCCATCTTTAATTTGTACATTTACTTCCAACAAGTGTTTTCAGCTAATACTATCCAGTTAAAATCAAAATACTTGAAAGTAGAGACAGAGGACGAAGGTGAAAAGAAGCCAAAAAGAAAAATTACAATTGGAGGTCCTTGAGATTCGAGAGCAAGGACTTAGTTGAGCCTCGACGTTGCTAGTGAGGTAGGTGTGCCGGAAGGGAGCCCAACTATTGAGCTTGAGAGACTCTCGACGTCGCCGGTGACGTAGGTGCACTGGAAGAGAGCGTAGTTGGTCAGCTTGAGAGACTCTTGACATCACCGGTGAGGTAGATGCACCGGAAGGGAGCTGAGAGTGGACGCAGACTAAGAGAGCAGAATGAGAGAGCGGGCTGAGTGATTGAGATGAAGAATGGAGGGTTTGGTGCAAGTCCAGTTGAAACCGCAAAATGAGTTTCGGGGTCTCAAGTCTAAAAAAAACGCAGTTTGATCTCGCATTTTCTGCTTTTTGCTTCAGGTGAAACCACAATATGGGATTGTGTTTGTCCAAAAACGCAAAATAACATCGCCTATTTGCATTTCTCAATGAAAACCGCAATGTGAGATCGCGGTTTCAAAACCGCAGAATCAAACTGCATTTTTATTAACCAGATACTAAGATTTTGATAGTGTTTTCGCAAAATTTGAATCAAAGCTCCTTAGGAAAAAAAAAAAAAAAAAATTCTCAGAGTATTACCGATAATAACATTGAAATGTTGATGTAGTGGCAAGAATTAGATCTAAGCAGTGAAAAGGAATGGGAATGTCCAGGTTATAGCACTCGATACCGTAAGAATTGGAGAATGAAAGAGTTTTTGAATTCTTGGTTGGGTTGAGCCGTGAACTTGACAACATGAGGGGAAGAATTCTCGGTCGTTGGCCTCTTCCCTCAACTCGTGAAGCATTCTCTGAAGTCCGATGAGAGGAAGCCTGGTGGAAGGTGATGTTAAAAGAAAATGATGCATCTATGTTGATTGGACCCGAAAGATCAACTCTTGTAACACATGGGCCTCCGAGTGGGACTGGCAAAAAACCCCAAAAAGGCAGATTATGGTGTGACTATTGTGGGAAAAGTGGGCATTCTAAAGATACATGTTGGGATCTGAATGGTAAGCCCATTGATTGGAAGCCCAAATAGCAAAGGAAAAATAAAGGCTACTAAGCTACTACAGAACATTAGATCGAGAAGGGACCAGGAGGGCACAGTTCTCATGATTCTGTGATTGGGGAGTTCAATGTTGAATAACTAGGGAAGTTATATGAACTTTTCTCTTCCTTGGATTAGGCACCACATCCTCCTCCGATGTGTCATCAAGGAAATTAGCCCCTAAAGGTATTTGTTTTTTTTTTTTTTTTATCAACTCTTATCTCTTGTACCAGTTCCCCTTAGATTATCGACTCTGGTGCATCTGATCATATGACAGATTCTTCTCATTTGTTTTCATCTTACTCACCTTGTGTTGGGAACTTGAAAGTAAGAATTGTAGATGGTACTTTTTCTTTAGTAGCTGGTAAAGGGAGTATTCGAATCTCTCCATCTATTACTCTTGAAAATGTCCTTCATGTTCCTAATTTGTCTTGTAACTTATTATCTGTTAGCCAACTAACCAAGAGTTCCAACTGTTATGCTAAGTTTTTGCCCTCTTATTGTACCTTTTCAGACCTATAATCGTGGAAGATGATTGACAGTGCTAAGGAGTACGAGGGTCTCTATTACCTTGGGGAGGCTACTACAAATGAACTGTGCCACACTACTGTTTGTGATTTGTTTTTAGTCCTAGGAATAATGAGCTGTTGTTATGGCATCTTAGAATGGGGCATCCCAACTTTCAATATATGCAACAATTATTTACTTTCATTCGTTCAAATAAAACAACATTTAATTTTCAATGTGAAATATGTGAGTTTGCTAAACACCAGCATACTTCTTTACCAGATTTGTGTATAAAACCATCGATGCCTTTTTCTATGATTCACAGTGACTTGTGGGGTCCTTCTCATATTCTAGCTTGGACCCACACGAAATGGTTTATTACTTTTATTGATGATCACATACGTCTTTGTTGGTTATACTTGTTATATGACAAAACTGAGGTTCGCTCTGTGTTTATTAACTTCCATTCCATGATACACACTCAGTTTGATACCAAAATCCAAATCCTGTGCACTGATAATGGCACTGAGTATTTCAATAATTGTCTAGGCATATTCCTAATTGAAAAGGGTATTATTAACCAAAGTTCATGCCTCGACATGCCAAAACAAAATGGGGTGACCTACCAAAAGAATCGACATATCCTGGATGTTGCCAAGGCTCTCCCTTTTATATCTAATATGCCCAAAACGTTTTGAGGAGATGCTGTCTTAACAACAACCTATCTTATAAATCGGATGCCTAGCAAAATTCTTTCCTTTGCCTCTTTTAAAAATTCAAAGAAAATTTCCTTTATCCCGTCTCAATTTCACTCTCCCTTTGAGAGTGTTTGGGTGTACTCTTTGTGCATATTCATGCTTAACATTGTACCAAGTTAGAACTTAGAGCATTCAAATGCATTTTCATAGGATATTCTTCTACACAAAAGGGTTATTGGTGTTAAGATCCTATCTTGAAAAATTTGGTTGTTAGCCTTGATGTCACTTTCTTTGAACAGACTCGATACTATCCAAAGCCCTCGTTTCAAGGGGAATCCTCGAGTGAAGCTTATTATATGGACTTTGAGATCACCATGTCTGAGCCTACTCCAAATACTACTTCTATACCTAGTACAAAAGGGCACTTGACCTCAAGGGGAGAGATAGGACCATAGATATTCAAGGAGACACTTGTTTACTCACAAAAACCTAAATCAAGACCTATGGAGACTCCCACACTTAAGGCACCAAGAGAATTTAATCAGGTAGTTGCTCCAAGTATCCATGAGTCCTTAGTAAATCCTAATCACGTAATAGAAACTATCCCTAACTTAGGTAATATTGATCTTCCCATTGCTTCTAGAAAACAGCCACAGTCCTGTACTCTCCATCCTATTGCCAAATTTATCTCTTATAATGCTCTGTCCACAAGCTATCGTGCTTTTACAACTAACCTTAATAGTATAGATTCCATAAGCCATTGAGGAGGCTTTGAAAATCCTTGAATGAAGGGAAGCTGTAATGGAGGAAATGAGAGCATTAAACAAGAATGGAACATGGGAGGTAATGACTCTACCGAAGGAAAGAACCAGTATGCTGTAAGTGGCTATTCACAGTAAGGTACATAGCTGATGATTCAGTAGAAAGTATAAAGCTCGACTTGTGGCCAAAGGGTTCACTTAGACCTATGGAGTTGATTACACAGAGACATTTGCACCAGTGGCAAAATTGAATACCATAAGGATCCTTCTTTCCTTAGCTGCAAATCTGGGAGGCCACTCCAACAATTTGATATTAAGAATGCATTCCTGGATGGTGAGCTGGAAGAAGAGATCTTTATGACACTACCACCCAGTTTTTGTGAGAAGGAAGAAGGTAGGAAAGTGTGTAGACTCAATGAAATCCTTATACGGGCTCAAACAGTCTCTAAGAGCACGGTTTAACGAATTCACCAGAATAATCAAAGAACAAGCATACCGACAGCGATAATAAGATTATACTATGTTTTTCCATCACTAAAAAAAAAATGGAAGAAGACCATTCTGATAGTATATGTTGATGAAATTATCTTGACCAGAGACGATACAGTGATGGAAAGATTGAATAAAGTTTAAGCGAAGGAATTCAAGGTAAAAGACTTAGGACAGATATGATACTTCTGGGTATGGAGGTTGCTAGATCAAAGAAGGGGATAAGTGTTTCTTAGCGGAAATATATCCTGGATCTTCTCACTGAGACTTGGATGCTTGGTTGTAAGCCAAGCGATACTCTGATTGAAACTGGAAAGATAATAGAAGATAAAGGAGGACTGGTTGATAGAGAGAGATATTAGAGACTTGTAGGGAGGACTAGTTGATAGAGAGAGATATCAGAGACTTGTAGGGAGACTAATTTATCTCTCAGGTACCCGACCAGGCATTGCATTTGCAATAAGCGTGGCAAGTCAGCATAAGCATTCCCAAAAGGAATTCCACCAGCAAACTGTCTACAAGATTCTCAGGTATCTCAAAGGTTCTCCAGGTAGAGGATTGTTCTTCAAAAAGGGTGGAAGTAAGAAAGTGGAGATTTTCACAGATGTAGATTGGACAGGTTTAGCTGAAGATAAAAGGTCAACAACAGGTTACTACACATTTGTCTTGGAAAATCTGGTAACATGGAAAGCAAGAAACAAAGTATCGTGGCTAGAAAAAGTGCTGAAGCTGAGTTTAGAGTAGTTGAACAAGGAATGTGTGAAAGACTGTGGCTAAATAAATTGTTGGAGGAGCTAGAAATTACAATAGTGTCTTGTAAAACTCTACTGTGATAATAAGGCAGCTATCAACATCTCTCTTAATCTGGTTCAACATGACAGGATCAAACACATGGAGGTGGACAGACACTTTATCAAAGAGAAAATTGTGGAAGGAATCATTTACATAGCCTATGTGCCTACAAGAGAGCAGACTGTTGATACTCTCACCAAGGGTCTACCCCGGCAGAACTTTGACCATCTTCTATAGAAGTTGGATGTGAATAATATCTATGACCCAACTTTAGGGGAGGGAAGAATATGTAGAATATTTTAGTTTAGGTATTTTTGGAGTGTATCCCGGTTGTATTGGTGGTAATTAGAGTAAGTTATTTTAGAGTAATCAATCACCCCTAATTTTTAGGCTAATTATAGGGAGTCTTCTTTCCTTATATAGCTTGTACACTTTAAATAGTGGTCTTCCCTTTGTAAAATATATGAGAAATATACACATAATATTTTATATACTATCTTCAATGCATAATAGACACGTAACATTTTCTGTCAATAATTTTGATGGAAGAAGGTAAAGTTCAGAATAAGACAATTTAGAGTACGCGGGGCAAAGCGAGGACAAGGGTAAAGTACAAAGTTGCTAAGAAGTTTACATGAAATTAAATTATTTATATGTACTCACTTTTATGATTATTTGGACAAAAATCTACTAATTTTGTTTTCATTGGTCTAACCATACCAAAAGCCTAAAATAAAGTTGAAATTTTCATCTCATTTTCTTCTCTTAATTTTCTTTCCGCTTTTCTTTTCCATCCACAAATCTTTGTTCCAATCACATAGTAAATATTTTAGCATTAATAGTTTTTAAGTACAATTTTTTCAGTTTCATCAAATAACCCCTAAACTTGTTCAATTTGATCCAAGTAAGCACAAAGCTAATAGCCCATATAAGGTCAGATCTGACAAAACAGTTATGTACCCAATACTAAGATGTCAAGTAGTCAAAAAAATGAGAAATGATGTCACCAACAGAGCAAAGTTGGAAAGTAGAATACCACTGAGCATTGGAACAGGTTGGTGGTGTGATATCAATTCAATGCCATCTTTCTCATCAATCGCATGAAGTGCAGATATGGGTGGATGATGGGAAACCTGCAAGCATGACGCAATGAGTTCAGACATTTTTGGCCAAAAAAGGGGTGAAAACTAGTTGAGTGTGTTCAGAGCATAAAATTAATGCCAAGTCAAGCTCGAGCTCATTCTGAGTTCACCATGAAGCATTAGTTTATGTTTGGAACATGGATTTACAGAAGGAAAAAATAAAAAGAGAAAATTTAGGAAAAATAAAGTTACTAATTTCGGTTGTTTTGCTATGCTTGATTCCTTAAATATATATTTCTTATTAAATAATTATTTTCTGCTTATTTTTTAACTGAACTAAAAAAGTAAAAATATTTGACTTCATCACTTTATTTTACTTGCCTAAAATTTTGATTCTGTCTCTCTGTCTCTCTCTCTCTCTCTCTCTCTCAGCAAATCCATGTTTCAAACATAGCATTTCCCGATTAACCTAGACAAATACCGATTGGCTTGGTTTAACTAACTTGCCATAATTTTATTTGATCTCTATCTAAGCATGACAAATCAGCTTATTTCACATGCTCAAGTGAGTTACAAAACCCGAATGGTGTGTTTGGAAATTGGATTTGTGAAAGGAAAATACATGAAAGGAAAAGATACGAAAGGAAAATGAAAGGGAGAAAGTCAAATTTATTTTGTTTATTTTTTGGTTGGCTTAGAAAAATAGAAGAAAATGAACAAATCTTTGTTAAACACAATTATTATTATTTCTATTTTATTAATCATCATAAAAAATAAGAATGCACAAGTAATTTCATTTCCCTTTTATTTTTTTTTCTTTGACAATTTCTTGATCCAAACATAGTGTTCAAGTCCTGTCACGCCTCATACTAGGATTGGGAGAATACACAACAAATAAAATAAAACAAGGAGTGTAAGTGGTAAAGAAAGAAAATACCTGTTCAAGCAGCATATGGAAAGTGCCCCTAGAGACATGGTGAGTCTCTCCAAGAATGGGATTATAAGGAGCAACTCCAAACATGAGAGGTCGTGTGGTAGAAATGTTCCATGCAACAACAGATGTAAACCTTTCGAGCGCATTCTTCCCATTAGCGCACTGACTCAACAAATCTTTACGAATACAATAAATAGACTCCCCATAACACTGAAGCATCGACTTTGGAATATTGAAGATGGGTGGCAACTGAGCTTGCAAACAAAAAATGATATATATATATATATATATATAACAAAATTCAAATTAATTCTTTTGCTAGCTATATGTTACCAGCAGAACTTTAAGCAAGTTGCAGATGTTATACACTAGGTCAATGATTATGTATGGATACCCTGGTGATTTTTCCACTTTGAATAACTTGTTTGAAAGCATAAATCATAGACAGAAAGATAGAGAGAGAGAGAGAGAGAGCATAATTTTTGCATGCCTCTTTCAGTTTGCATAAAGTCTATGGTTATCTAAATCGTATAAATGAACAAAGTCTGGATTTTAGAGCTAGGAACTGAAAATTTGACATGAAATCCGAAACACTGCAGTCCATTGATCGATACTATTAAAAAGCAAACACCAAGATAATGATAAAGCTTGTAATTTGGTGAAGCTCTTACTTTTTATATTGACAAAAATAACCGCTAAAACTAAATATTCACAACCTGTTCAAATTCAAATATTTCAAATTTAAAAATTTAGTTCTAATGTTCAATTAAAAGACAATTAGTATATGTTTTTCTATTTCATAGTCATCCTTATCCTTACCAAAATATTGTTGCCTCTCACGGGTAATATTACACAAACACTCAAAAAATATGTTTTCCTATTTCATAATCATCCTTATCCTTACCAAAATGTTGTTGGCATTAATGGATAATATTACAAACACTCGAAAATCATGCTAGAGATGAAGAGTATCCATTGAACAAAGAAGATTATCTTGATATAAAAAATAGTTTGCGTAAAAACCTTCCACAGCACCTAAAGGACAAGTTACACAATCTTATTGCATATCAAATTATATCCTATAGAATTTTAACGATTAGAAAAAACTGGTATTACAGGTGTCAAGAAAAAGTGAATAAATATCCATAATTTGCAAGAACAAAACATTTTCATTGACTATTAAATTTAATTGGAAAGAATAATTAAAACAACATAATGGGCATTGGAAATTATGTATTTGAACATGATTTTCATAAAATTTAATCTAAAGTTAAAGTAGGGTCCACACATCATCCAATGTTCGTCCATAGTGGATTGGATAGAGTTCAATTAGGACATTAATTTATGCATTCATGTTTTTAAATATAAGAATAAGGAAAACGGAAATTATCTTTAAGTTGAGCTCCTAGACAATTGAAAAAAAAGTTCAAATGGTCCCACATAGGTTAGATTTGAGCTTTTACAAGCCAAGTTTAAACGTTTGGGATAGCCTCAAGGAGCACCCAAGTTTTTTGAGGAGGGAAGTATAATATCCGGTATTTATTTTGGCTCATAATAAAGATTTTGGGCCATTTAAATATTTGGACCTGAGGTTTATCCTTAATTATGGAATTGTTTTTATATGGGTTAGGTCAGACCTAAAGTTGTGTTTCGACCGTGAGAGTGGACCAAGCGGCTCAACCCTTTTTTCTTTTCCTTCATTTTTTTTCTCTTTCGCTCCTTTTTCTTTTATGGGCCACTAAAATATTTGGACCCTGAGATTGGGTTTGGATTATGAAATTTACTTTATTTTCATAGGTTGGGTCAATCCTAAAGTTGTATTTGGACTGTGAGATGGCAAAGGGGCCCACGCATGTTCTCTTTTTCTTCTTTTCATTCCTTCACTCATTTTTCTTTTATCTATCTTCTTGGCAACTAAGAGAGAAAGAGAGAGAAAGAGGGAAAGAGAGAGGTGGGATGTAGCTATTCTTGATGCAATAATCATCCATCCATAATGTTTATATCCAAGAGTAACATCTAGGAATTTTAAATTTTCTATATATGAATTTTATTTGGTTATTTGCTAAAAATCTAATCTTACTCATGGCATTAATTGGCAATTCATTAAATTTAAATTTTTTTACATGAATTGGAAATTTGGGTAACTAGGAAACATTTTTGGAATATTTCCTAATCTTAGATTTGAAATCTTTTATTCATAATTGGAATTGAGAAGAAAATTGGTGACTTGTGTTGTGCAAAAACAAAATAGACAAACATAAAACAACAAGAAGTACGTGGTTCGGCTTGAAAGCCTACATCCCCACTGGTGAAAGTCAAAGGAGAAATTCACTAACCAAAATGAATGCAAAATGTGTAACCCTAGCACAAAATGGCTAGAAGGGTTACGTTAACTTGATAGGTTTCAATCAAAGCTTGCTTACGTAAATAGAATTTTCTTAGGGTGAGAATAAACTACAACGATTTAGATGAATATCTACTACCCTCTTTTACTATTATCCATGGCTTTAAATAAGCCAAGACTTAACAACTAGATGCTAAGTGAGTGAATATCTACTACACGATCTACATGAGACCTAAAATAAAGGAACAGTTAATTAAATAACAAATAGATAAGTAAAATATAAAAACTAATAGGCTAACACGTCCTAATAAAATACTGATAAACTAAAATCCTAAATAATTTGTAACTTATGCTCCACGATCCTTTAGCACACATCAACACCTCCCCCCATGTGGACACTTGTTCCCAAGGTCCACCCAGTCTTCTCGAATGATGCTTATTTGCTACTTCGTCTTTACTTATATTGTCTTCTGTAATATTTTCACATATAATTTCATCAAAAGTGTTGACATAACTCTCTAACAATAATAATTGAGGCCTTTGGCATTTATGTCCAGCTGTGAACCTATCCTTATAGTTGAAACAAAGACCTTGTGCACATCTCTTCTCCATCTCATCCCAAGTTAACTTTTTCACTAGGGAGAATGAATTGGTTTTCATTGTGGGTGGAAAAACTACAAGTGTGCTAGTGTCCTTTGATGGTTGCACAATTTTTGTTTGCCAAAGAAGTTGTTCATCCTTCATTCATGCTAGGTAAATAGCTTCCTTTAATGTCTTTGGTTTAAACATCTGGATTCTTTCTACAATTTTCAATTTAAGATCTCCCATAAATATTCCAACCAGCAACTTTGTGTCCTTTCCTACACCCAATTTTCTAGCTTTTCAAACTCTCGCTGATACTCTCGTAACAATTCTTTCCACAATCCTTCAGTATGTATCATAACTTTAATACAAAAAATCTCAAACTTAAATATATTTGAAGTCGGATCACAAAATGAGCCCAAGAATCCCCAAAATCGAATAACATGGGTCGAAGTCCAAAACTGGAATACGAGCCATAAACAATAAATCCCCACCTTGGCTTGTATTCACTTGAGCCATCACTAAAGAATCTCATTTACTACATTCTCAACAAAACCCTTAAACAATCATCAAACACTGTGCACACTAACCAAACCCAAACAATGATTGAACTTCCAAACTAGAACTGACTTAAGTTAGTATGTTTGTTGGATTGTCTATTGTGGGAATTTTCTTCACTATAATGGCATATTATGACACATTATCTCACAGAAAATGATATCTGACATCAATGTGTAAAATGTATTGCACTTTAGCTATAACAAAATATCACAATACTATCCTACTAAAAACCCAAACTGTTGATCAAATCTCTTAACCACATAGCTTCCTTCATTACCTCTATTGCAACCATAAACTCTGCCTCTATAGTAGACAAAATAACTTTTGACTGTAAAGTCACCTTCCAACTGATATCCAAATCACAGGCATAGTCAGTATCAACATAATTAGTTATATATGAACTGGTACTACTGCCTCTGCTATAGACCAAACCAACATCTGCAGGGCCTTTCAAATGCCGAAGTATCTATTTCATTGTCTGTCAATGTACTCTACCTGAATTAGCTATTTAAGGCTCACAACACCAACAACTTATGACATGTCTAGGCGAGTGTAGATCATAGCATATAAAATGCTGTCCACTGCACTAAAATATAGAACACGCAACATAAACTCCTCTTCCTTCGTAATCTATGTGACAGAGATGCTGATAGTCTAAAGTGAAAACCAAGAAGGGTTAAAATGGGTTTGCAACATTGCATGCCAAATCGCTAAACTATCTTACCAAAATATTTTCCCTGAGACAAATATAGTTTCTCATTCTCCCTATCTCTATAAATCTTCATACCCAAGATTTTCTTTGCAATACCTGAATTTTTCATTACGAACTCTGCACTCAACTGTGTCTTCAGTGCATCAATCTTTAACATGCTCTTTGCAGCAATAAGTATGTCATCAACATAAAGTAAGAAGTACATAAAAGAACCATCTAATAACATTTTATGGTACACACAATTATCATACTTACTCCTAGGGTAACGATGTCCCACCATGAAAGTGTCAAACCGTTTGTACCATCATCTTGGAGATTGCTTCAAGCTATACAATGGCTTTTTCAACTTACACACATGGTCTTTCTTTCCACTTATTGTAAAACCCTCTGGTTGATGCATATAAATGTCTTCCTCAAGCTCACCATGCAAAAATGCTGTCTTCACATCAAGCTGCAAATCAAATTAAGCAACCATGACAAGCAACATGCAAATAGAGCTGTGCTGTACAAATGGTGAAAAATATTCATTGAAATCTATACCTTCCCATTGACTGTAGCCCTTTACAACTAAGCATGATTTAAACGTGCACCTTCTATAACAAAATATCTTCTTTCTTTTTGAAGATCCACTTGAAGCTAATTAATTTCTTTCCCTTAAGCAATCCGTCCAAATTCAATGTTTAGTTCTTATGAAGAGACTCAATCTCCTCCTTCATGGCAGTAGCGCATTAGACTGATTCCTAACCTTTTACAGCTTCATTATATGTAGAAAGTTTTTGAATACCAAGCTCCTCAACTATAGTGAGAGCATAAGCAACTAATTTTGAATCATTTTATCGTTGAAGTTTCTTAATTTGTCACATCTGTTTATTAATTGTAATAGAGTATCATTCATCTTTTTGTGCATCTATATCACAATTGAAATCAAGAACATCCACCATGGGTTGAACGTGAGTGCTATCATCATGTCAAGCTTCTACCTCTAACTCTCTTTTCTTTTGCTCGGACTCTCCTCTTTAATATCAAAATCAACAGCATACTCTTTTTTAAAATGAAGCCTGGCGTACTCATCAAAAGTGACATCCTTACTGATGACAAACTTAGGTGACTCAGAACTTGAACTCCACAGTTTGTATCCCTTCACCCTTTTGCCATAGCTTATGAAAATGTCTCCCTTTGCTCTCTTACTGTCATTGACATGAAAATAAGCTGGGCAACCAAAAATCTTCAAATTAATATAATCACCAGGATTACCAGATCAAACCTCAATAGGATTTTTACAACCTATAGATGTAGATGGAGAACGATTCACTAAATGGCGAACTGTACTTACTATTTTAGCCTAGAAATGCTTAGACAATCCAACATTAGAGAGCATAAAGTGCTCTAAAAGAGTCCTATTCATCCGTTCCGCAACTCCATTCTATTGTGAAGTTTTTCTCACTGTATGATGTTTCACAATACCTTTATCCTTGTAGAACTGATAAAAATTACTATCACGAAATTCCATGCCAGTGTTAGTTTTGAGATGCTTAACCTTCTTCCTGGTCTGCTTCTCTATCAATACCTTCCACTCTTTAAAATTGACACGTACATCACTTTTTTTGTTTTAGAAAATATACTCAAACTTATCTTAAATAGTCATCAATGAATGTGAAAAGATATCTGGCTCCACATTTTGATGGAACTCGAGAAAGGCCCTAAATATCTAAACGGATGTAGACCATTGTACTCTTAGTCTTGTGAATGACTGCACTGAACTTAACTCTACACTACTTCCCAAATACACAATGTTCACAAAAGTCAAGCTTCCCAGTGTTTTGTCCATTAACCAAACCCCGTTTACTCAAGAGTGTCATACCCCTTTCACTCATATGCCTTAAGCACATATGCCATAGATTAGTATTTGAGTCTGAGTCAGTTGATGATATTCCCACAGTCTCAACAACTATACTGCCTTAAAGAACATACAGACTTTTTTTATTATTTCCCTTCATCACAACAAGAGAACCTCTGATAATTTTCAAAACTCCACCTTCAGTCGAAAACATGCAACTAATTAAGTTCAGTGAGCCTAAGGATATCAAATATTTCTTCAAATTTGGCACATGCCAAACATTTGACAAAATCTTACGATACCATCATGCATTTTGATTTTAATTGTACATATCCTAGCAATCTCACAGACCATATTACTACCCATTAAGACTGAACCACCATTACTTGTTTCATAGGTAGCAAACCAATCCCTATTAGGAAACATATGATAAGAATAACCGAAATATAGAATCCACTTACCATCAATATAACCATTTGAATTGGTAACTGTGAATACATTCTCTAAACCATCCGAGTGCACTTCTGCAACACCAACAACATTAGAGGGATTTGAATTGTTGTTTCCTACTTTCTCCTTAAGCTTTGGACAATCCAATTTATAATGATCAAACTTGTGACAGTAGTAATATTCAATATTCTTCATTGGTCGGTTTTTTGAATGATATCTACTTTTACTCCTGCCTTTACCTTTACCAGAACCACTATCTCTAGTTTGACATATATTATTTAAGCGAACACTTCCCAAAGGCTTCACAAACAAACCTTCGACCTGCCGATCATTATCTTTGTCATTCAGTTTATTTTGTAACTCCTTCAAGTTCAAACACGATTTCATATCCAATAATGAAATAGTATCCCTACTATATAGCATTGTATTAAAAAAATTCTCAAAAGAATAAAACTATGAATATAAAACAATCAGGCTTAATCTTCATCCTTAATGGTCACATCAATATTCAATAAAATCCATAATGATTTTATTGAATTCATCAAAGTAATATTTAACGACTGTACCTTCACTCATTCGTAAGGTATACAGTCTGTGCTTCAAATACAAATAGTAGGTTAGAGACTTCTTCATGTAGATGGTTTCTAGCTTGTTCCACAAAACCAATATTCGTTTCTTCATCTTCGAATTCTCGCAAGACCTTATCTGCAAGTGATAACTGAATCGTGCTATGTGCTTTCTCGTCTAGATTTGTTTTCTCCTTAACCGTCAGCTTGTTAGGATATTTGCTTTCTAGCACCTTTGCCAAACCCAGTTGACGTAGCAAAGCAATTATTCTATCCATCAAACTTGTCCACTTCGAATTTTGCCATTGAAATGGCTCTGATACTAGTTTGTTATGCAAAACGAAATAAATACACAAAACAATAAAAAGAATTATGTGATTTAGCTCGAAAGTTTACGTCCATGGGTGAAAGCAGCATAGAAATTCACTAACAAAGATGAAGAGTATAAGATATGTAATCCTAGCACAAAAATGGTTGCTAGAATTACGTTAACTCCAATATAAAAAATCTCCAACTTATATATCTAAAATCGGATCACAAAATGGGCCTAAAAAACCCCAAAATCGGAAGACGAGACATAAACAACAAATTGCTATTTCTTGAAACCAAACAACACTTAACCCATATGCCCAACTTGAATAACCCAAATCTATGACCCATGGATTTAATCTATAACTTGCACATCATCTTCTTGACCCATTGGAAGACAATTCACCACTCGTAAGAAAAGAAAAAAATTCAACTTCAAACACGTGTTCTTCCACCATTTTCAACTAAAATTAATTTTCTTTCATGCCTTGTCAGAATAATTTTTCACACTTACCAAAAAACAATAATAATTTTTCATGCATGAAACTTTAGCTACCCTACTTCTCTACCTTGCCAATTTTTCCATCTAGTCCACAGATTTACTTAGGATGAACTTGACTTCCTCGGCTTACTTTTGGGTGGAGGATGAGAGTGTCAGATTTTGGTTGACTTGCTTGGCTTACTTAGTGATGTTTTGTGTTCTCTATACATACACACGTCTTTCGATTGTTGAAAGATACAATGTATAAATAGAGGTCTTGGACAGAGCTTATTTTTGGTTGAGCTTGTTATCTTTCTCTTAGTTATTTCATTCTACGAGTTTTATGAAGTTTAGAAGGATATCAAGACTGAATAACCGAGGAGTCAGAAATCTTGTTCTTCACTTTGTCATAGTGAATCGAGGAGTCGAGTAAGATTATTGATTAAATATGTGCGAGGAGACAGACCTCTTTTTGAACACAATTCCCTGTCTACGATTCAGCCTATTCTTCCAAGGGTTTCATAACTAGACGTTGAACCCATTTTCTTATGATGCATTGTCTAGAGCATTCAGGATCAATTTTCCTGTAACCATTTTCATAGTGAAGGTGTTTGGTTGGTCTCCGAAATCGGATCAAGAATTTTATCTTGCTGTTCGGATAAGGGTTTCTCGTCATCAATCATGTGTCTCTGTTGTTATTTGTTTGATTGTGTTTTGTGGATTTATTATCTACGTATTTGATAATTTCATTTTTACCGCAGATCCTTTTTAGGCATTCTTTTTCTTAATAACCCATAACCTTCATGTTGCGAAGTAGCGTCCTTATTCCTATTACTCATATTAGGGAAAACAACATAGATAGCTCTACATTATCACTTCCATATTCGTCTCAATTCTATTCAAGATTCATTTGAATTTTTTTTTCTAAATCCAATGCAATTTTAATTTTTGCCTTTGGCTGAATATGTACCAATTGACTGCCAAGTCAAAACACTTGTAAGAATTCAAAGCATGTGAATACTATATGCAAAGAAGAAGGAAGACAAAAAGGAGATAGATATATGAAAAAAAATTACGTAGTTAATTATAATTAGATATGCATGCATGTATGTATGTATGTGTGCATGATATATGTGTATATATATATATATACGCAACCTACAGGGAAGCGAGTGAGATCTGTTCCTGGTCGGACACTCTTCAACATACTGAGTAAAAGTTGGAAAAAATTTGGAGCTCTGTAATCATCATCACCACTTGATTGTCCCTCTAACTTTAATGGCGATGTTAAAACTGCCTTGCCAACACTTTTGACAACCTTCGCATCCTCCTCCTTCACCTGTACCTGCTCAAACACTTTTCTTTTAAACATTCAATTTTTAAAAGAAAAAGAAATTAAATAATATTATTCCACCATATATATACAATTAAACAAAATGAAATAAATTCATGCCATATGACCCTTTTCAGGTTTTATTTTATTTTGCTGGGTAGTCCACCTCCAGTGGATGGAATACTCGGGAACAATTGACTAACAATCTCGAAGTTGCATTAATTTCAAACCTTCCATTCAAACTTCGCTGAATTGAGCAATAAATGCACTAACTTGATGCGTTGATATTGTTGGTTCTGGTTGCCTACAAAATAGAAGAGATGGCCAGACTGGTGTGTAGGTTTGACGATAAAAAATGAAGGGTAGAGAGTGATAGAGAGAGAAGCACAGAGAGTTTGGGTAGGTGTGTGATCCTCTGTAGTATTCTGATTTATTTGGTTTTTCATAAATCCGTAAAATTCCTCTCTCATGAATGTAGGTATTTGTCAAACCACGTTAAATTGTCCATGCTCTTGTGTGCTTTAATTCTTTGAACCTAACATATTTTATGTTTTGCTCATCATTGTTGGCTAAACATTTTTTTTCCAGCAGCATTTTTGTCGAAGTCACAAAAATTAAATAAATAATTGCTCAAGCATGAGTATTGTTAGAAGTTACCCCATATCGCCCGGCGTGAGGAAGGCTATAGAAGTTGTCCCACATGGGCTTATGAGAAAAATTATGTCATCCATATAAGAGATGGACTTCCCTTACCTGAACACCTAAGTTTTAAAGTTAAGACGCCTCCTCTTATCGGTGGTTGGCTTCTTGACATATAGTACTAAATTGGGTTTTCAAATGAGCGTCTCCATAGTCCACTCTATACCTATGTTCATGCGGGCTAGTACAAGAGAGCTGCTAGAAGTTGTCCCATATCGGTTCATGAGAAAAGTTATGTTACTCATATGAGAAATGAACTTCCCTCACCTTAACACTTAGGTTTTAAAGTTGAAGGCTCTCCTCTTATATGTTCAATAGCACACATACAATGCCAAAGGTGGTCGAAGGTCCACGTTGGATTTTTATGGAAAAAAAAATTATTCAATATAAAAAATTATAAATATTTATAAAAAAAAAATTATTCGAGAGTAGGTGAGTAGACGGATAATTGTTTGGTGACATATATTGAAAGAGACATATTTGAAACTATTGACAATGAAGTTATTTTGTAATGTTTACAGAATATAAAAGAACGAAGGAAATTGTTGTAATTTATTTTATTAACTTGAAGGTTATTCTGTGTTAAAAAAAATTTTATATCAATGTATAATAATTTGTATTTTATCGTATTTTATGCATTTGTTTGAAAATTAAAATTCTAATTATAGTTTAGACCTAAGTTGACTCAAATTCCTAGGTCTGCTACTAGATGTGTTGTTGGGTTTCTTGACAAGTATTAAATAGGATTTTATTTCAGTAGAATATATTAAAGTATTAAACTCAAAATTAATTAATAATGAATGTAGAGATTCATTAGAATCTTACTCTAGTTTGGGAAATCTGATTTTAGCGATGTGGGATATATTTGAACATAGGATAGATTGAGCATGAAAAGTGCACAATCGTGAGGTTTAGGATTGAAATGAAGGACGAGTTCTCTCAAATCCAAACCTGATACTATATTAAACCATCTAAACCAAAATATATTGGTAAAGAGTAAAGAGTCTCGTTAGAAAGCTCTTCGTTATTTTAATCAATAAGAGAATATAAAATTGTCTTTATTCTACATGTTAAAATTAATAGAAACAAAGTTATCTATCTATATTCATAAAAAGCTATGATTATCAATCTACATACACAACCATTTTTGCTAGACTATTCAATTTTTCAACATTTGTATGGTATGTATTAATGAATCACTATTGTGGCTGTTGTTTCAAAATGTAGCTACACTAATTGCACATGTCATGCATGAAAGAGATCCATAAATCATAATAGATGCAATCAAACTTGTACACTGTTTAGATAACTGGAGATATTAAATTAATAAATTTGAGATTAAATTGTATTAAAATGTAAGTGATAGAATTAACTTATGTAACATCGTATGGAAGTTTTTCCAATAATTATTAATTTTATTAGCAAAATTGTGCTGCTGCTGCTTACTAAAATGGTGGAGCCACTGCTATGAATAGCATTTAGAGAA
>QLOD02000038.1:8679620-8694795 GCA_003260245.2 Sideroxylon spinosum | reverse complement strand
TATATTAGAAAATCATTTAAAACAAATTCGTGGGGCCCACTAAAATGTGTGACTTAATCACAAATCTTTCTACTCAATTATGACTTAAAAGCAATCAATTTTTTTGGCATGACTTAATCCCTTATAAGTCTATAAAGTGTGACTTGGACATAATTTTCCCAAGAAAAAACTGGGATGGATCAATACAAGGCCGTGTCGGACCTGGCCCGATCGACCCATTTACATCAGTATTCTCAACCATCGCTTTTCTTTTCCACTTTAGAAATAAAACAAAAAAGGAAGGGAAACCGGGTGAGTTAGAGCGGGGGAGGAAATGGGTCTTGTCTCTTTCTGTCTCCTCTCCTCGCCGATAATTTAAGTCATCTCTCTTTTCTTCAATTTCAGCTAATCTTTTGGAGGTTTTGATAGCTTTTTTGTCACTGTGTTCGCGACTGATATAGCCGGAAAGATATGTCGCCGGCGGCTCCACCTGCATCTTCATCCGTGGCGTCTTCGCCTACTCCTCGGGGATCTGCCAGCGAAAATCAACGCTTTGCAGATCTCAGAGGTGTCCGATGGCGTATTGATTTGGGAATTTTGCCGCCTTCCTCATCGTCCATCGATGATCTTCGCCGAGTCACAGCAGATTTTCGTCGGCGGTAAGCTCCCCCTCCCCCCCCGCGGAACGCACACATAATATATGTATATATATTATGCATACCGACAGGAATGTATGTATGTATTCTGATTTTTGTCTTTGTAGTTCCGAGGTTTCAATTGATATTATGTTCTTGAAGTTACTTGTGGATATGTCTCTGTTTTGTTTGAGGCTTGAAATTATAAGGTTTCTTGTCTATTTTGGAAACTGTTAATCTTCCCCCCCCCCCTTTTTCTTTCTTATTTTTTTAGATTACAGTTGATTTTAGCACATGTGCTTTCTTTAAAGGAAGAGAAAAGAAAACAAAAACTAAAGAACGGAATCGACTTAAGCAGATAAATGATACAACTTTTGTTCACTACTGTTCCTAAATTATTTCATTAAAACTAATTCTATTGATATTTTATGTGGGTTGTGCTGTTGGCAATAAATGGTGGAGTGAGTTTGTAGATAGTTGTTAATGATCTGATTTCATGACATTAAGTTTTCTCCTTAAATCTGGATTAAGTAAAAGCTTTCATGTTGTGCTTGGTTTGTATAGAGGTTGTATTGTTTAGAATTTCCTTGTGAAACAGGTGCTAATTGGTGTTTACTTGTATCTATATGGGCACTTTTGTCTATTCTAGCTATAAGTATTGTCAAAATTAACAAAAATGGTTTGAATTCAATTATGTCCCCAGAGTTATTCAGTGATTTTACTTTTATCTTTTTTATTCTTTTTGCTTATGTTGTTCCAGACACTTCTAAACTCGTAACTATGGTTGCCATGAGATGTTGTTGGTTCCTTTTGTCCTTCGTATTTTTCTTTTTTTTTTTTTTTTCAGGAGCCAATTAAATGGTGTTTCTAACTGTTTCCATGTAAGAACAATGTAATTCTGTGGGGTTGAGAAACCCCAACCACAACTGGCTTACCCCTTTTTTTTTGGAAGTTTCCCTTTTTACCTATTTAAGTAGGCTGGATACATTAGAAGCAAGTTCTAGATTTGAGGCGATCTCCGAGTTTCCAGTTAGGATAGCACAAGTAACTGCTCCAAAGCAAAGGGCTAGGTTGGAACACTTTCTTGTTTGTCTGACGAATGCTTCGGGAGCATCAAAGAAGACTTTGTTAGAATTGCGGCAAACATCATGATCAGCATTTTTTACACCTAGCGTCGCTGGTGGGGATACTTGATGAACGCTGTCGAGGAGATCCCCTTGAATGAAATCAGATGGATATCACTCGCATTTAAAGAAATTTTACTACATTTTAGGTATACAGCTTGCAAGTTTGGAATACTTAAAACAAATTTTCCAACTCTGAAAGAATGGTCAACTTATTTCTATTTCTAGTTACTTGGAACATTTGGCATTATTAAATTCGAATGCCTTTCCTGCAATGACTTTTCAATATGGGAATAATTGATAATATTCTAAAGATGATTCACTAATTTAGCTTTGATTTTAATCCTCCCATTCTTCATTCCAAACCTGAAATTTCGGATTCTGATGGAAAGCTGCCCCAGTACTGGAATCAGATTGACCTATGGGAAACCTATGTTGTTACGCAGAATCTTACTAGTAAATTTTCTAGTTGCAGCGTGAAGACTTACAGTAACTACTAGATCAACACATTCTGATATGCTATATAATGATTTAATGCATAATAATATTTCTTTGTTAGATACGCTAGCTTGAGGAGGCGCCTCCTTGTTGATCCACATGTTCCAAAGGATGGAAGTAGTTCTCCTGATCTTGTTATGGACAATCCACTGTCTCAAAACCCAGGTAGTATACATACCTTTTGAGAACCTCTTTAACTTTGTACCAATATAAGCTTTTTCTCTAAGTAAAATATTTTCAAGATGGCTTTCTTTTCTCCTGCAACTATTCCTCCTATTCCAGGGGGTAAATTGTTTAGGTGTTTCATAGTGAGATGTGTTTCAGATATTTGTGGATATTATTTGTATCCCATCTTTATTTCCCTTTTGTACTCTCCCTGGCCCAACCAAAGAAAACGAAAAGAAAAGTCAACTGTGCCAAAAAGAGAAGATAAAAGCAAGGATAGTCAAAAGAACCATATACATTTGTTATAAAGGTTCTCCTAACTCAATTTGTGATTGCCTATGCAGATAGCATGTGGGGTCGCTTCTTTCGGAATGCTGAACTGGAGAGATTGGTGGACCAAGATCTGTCTCGTTTATATCCTGAGCATGGAAGCTACTTCCAGACACCAGGATGCCAAGACATGTTAAGGCGAATTTTGTTGTTATGGTGTCTCAAACATCCGGAGTACAGCTACAGACAGGGTGTGTTTTTATTCTCTCACTAAATCATGTGCTTTAAGTTCTCTCACTAAAATTATGAATTTTCCATTTCATTTGGTTTCATAATTTCCATTGCAATTTTCTGTTTTTTCCCACTGAACAATGGGAATGCCTATGAAATTTGCAAATACGGAATGGAGTGTGTTTCTTTTTCTATATCTTCTTTGAAAAGGGGGGAAATCAAAGTTCTCTTTCTTCTTTTATTGGAAATGAAATACTTATTGCGCATGCACTCAAACTATAAGATTTTTCTGCCCTCAAACAATTAAGATGTTCGTGGTGCATCATTTGTTAAAGAAGGTGAAAAAGTCTAGTCCCCAGTCACGTAGTTGGTAGAAACAATGGAAGATGAGAAGGCTAATTTAATTTTATAGTAGTTTTCCCAACTAGACGAAACCAGGAACCAGACATTGAATTTGGTCCATTTTGATTAATTTGATAAAATTGTATTTGAATCTTTCTGAACCAAATGAACAGACCAGTTTTTTAAGTACCGTTAAATTGACTAGTTTAAATAGAACCAACAACGGTTCTTAGTTAACCATATTAATTGACATTTTTACCTAAAATTGAGATTTTTTTTTTTTTTGTTAGAATGATATCTTTTATGATCTTTTGATAAAAAAAAAAAAGATAATTATATTAATACTTAAATTGGTCGATTATTAACCAAAGAATAGGTTAAGTACTAAATAAATTGTTGAACTATTAACACGTTCAATTGTAATTATTCCAAATGCGCTTGCAGAACTAGCTCTTTTTTTGGCCCCCTTTATTCGCTTAGGATATTGCTCTCTTAGTTTTCTTTTCAATTTTCTACAAACTTAGACTAAAAAACGTGTTAGTAAAAAAAAGCGATTAGATCTAAGTAGAATGTGTAAAAAAGACAATACATAGATTGAAAATAATCTCACGGAAAAGACAATACATAGATGGAGATCCACCAGTCCATTGACGAGCTTGGTTGTTTTTTTTTTTTTTTGGGGGGGGGTTGCGTTCGCATTCTGATTCATCGTCCTCAGTGTTCACTTTCTGCTCCACCCACCAATACAAAGAATAATTTTA
Source organism: Sideroxylon spinosum (assembly GCA_003260245.2). NCBI lineage: Eukaryota > Viridiplantae > Streptophyta > Magnoliopsida > Ericales > Sapotaceae > Sideroxylon > Sideroxylon spinosum. The sequence goes on along the minus strand of QLOD02000038.1, from coordinate 8,690,790 downwards.
GACTCTGAACTGGTTCTTCAAAGTGGAAAATACTTTTCTTTTCTCGGAAAGTCAACCTATTTTCTTAGTTGATTCCCAAACCGACCCAATTAAAGCAAAATTGAAGAAAAAACAGTTCATACTCAAAAAGGTATGCTTTTCTATAACGAAATTGACAAAAAGATTCCTTTTATAAACCTAGACTGTGAATTTTCCAAATTCTTTTGCCCCAAACTCATCCCACAACCCATGAAAATCTCCCGCCGTTGCCGCCGCCGCACCACCACCGCCAACCCCAGCCCCCACCCCCAACATTTGGACAAAGCACTCTACGTCCTCCACCCTTTGCCCATATCCCAGCAAGTTGACCAGATCAGGTTCCTCAAACAAGAGCACAACAAATGGGTTCGTCAAACAAGAGCATAGCAAATGTGACATCTCAAAGTTCACTAAAATTGCAAGAAAATCACCAAAATTGCACAACAAACGGGTTCCAATCATTTAATGGAAAATCATCAAAATAGCAAGAAAATCAAAACCCATCTAGTACCATCTCCGGTGCATAGCAGAGAAGTGATCTTCGAAACCACATTAACCACCCTCTTCATTGCTGGCTAGAATTCCTTCTTCGGGGCAACGTCGATTGCTTTGCCGTCGCTGGCCAGAATTACTTCTTGGGGGCAATGTCGATTGCTTTGCCGTTGCTGGCCAGAATCTCGATTGCTTCTCATCCTCTTAGGCCTCCTCAAGGCCAACGACTCTCCTTTTGAAGAGCAGGTTGCTATTGTGACCTGTTGCTGCTCGCACTGTAAAATCCGTGGATCTCCGTCCTCACCCATCGATTCCTTGAGTCAAATCAGCGATTTCAAAGCCTTATGGCCATGTTTGTTTGTAGGATAAAACGGGGGATTGGATTAACAGTCCAATATTTTTGACCAAGTTGACTTTAGTCTCCTGTTTGGTTGCAGTATTAGAACTCCGGACCGAACTTCATATCCCCCAAAACGGGCGATGAGTAATACCATGGGGGATGTAGTATTACTCATCCCCTATCTCTGGATTTGTTTTCCTCCAAAATCCAAAGGTTCATAATTGTTTCCTATCACATCTTATGTCAAATCACATTTTTTATCCCACTTTATATCCCACCAATTAAACACTACATTTATAATCCCACATAAAAAACTAATCCCATATTTTATCCAATCCCATATATTATCCATGGTATTTCTTACACCCCATCATCCAATCATTTCAAACAAACATACCCTATAGGGTTCAGACTTCGCTAGTCGGGCATAATCAATTAGGAATTTTGGTAATGGCTTTGATGACTCGGATTCTAGTGAACTTGAAGAGGCACCAGCCACGATTGACGTCGTTCTTCGGCAAAACGGTGGCTAGTTTGGAGTCTTTGGACGCGGGTTGCGGGGGCTGAGGCGGTGAAATTGAGGAGGTGAAGTGAGAGAAAGAAAGGGTGAGGAGAAAAAAGAGAAGAGATAAAAGGAAAGAGAAAGGGAAGAGAGAGAAAGAGGGGAGTTTCATTTCGGGGGAAAAAAAAAAACTACTGCAGAAAAAACGATATCATTATCAAACGGGCCCTAAAATACTACTTTCCAAATTCAAATTGTGAAAATATCAAGCCACAGGTTACTCTTTCTAATTTTCCTCATTCTCTCGGGCTTCGAAATCTGGTGAGTGAGAAGATGTGCTATCGTTTGTCAATATAGAAAAAGCATGAACATTGAAATCATTTGGAGCATCCTACAACATGCCATGCGATCGTAGTGGAGGAGGAGCCGGCACAGGAATACACTCCACAATCTAATCTGTAATTATAATGGGAGACTAAGGATCATCAACAAGTTAACAAAAGCTCCATATTGAAAGTTTCCTTGATACTCACATCACATGGCAATGTAGATGAAATTGTATATATGCAAAGCCCCAAAGTCCAATATTAATGGAAAATGGAGAATAGAGTGAGATGGCTTTTGTTTCACTGGAATGGACGTCTCAATAGAATCCAACTGAATAATGTAAAGAGTGAAATTTGAGAACAAGTCAGGGCGGATGTAACAAGTTCTCAAAGTGTCCAAAAATCATGGAGAACATTGATGTCTGAATGTAGCACTATTGGAGGTGAAACAGGCTTCATGACAATAATTTTAAAGAACATGAGAACATTAGACTGTAAGAATATTCCCAAGATATGAAAATTTCCACGTGAGATGCTAGATAGGTGCAACCCGATGCTATTGGTTTGTTAGACCTTCGAAGAAGGAACTAAATACAGGTTTGAAGTTAAACACAGGAAGTGTTGAACGAGTACCTTGTACCAAGGTTTGACCCATAGCATGGTAAAGGTGGATCATTTGCTAAACCTGAGGTACAAGAATCTTGCCATGTGAGTGCTGACTCAATTTGAATCACAGTCGGGACTACCTCATGTGTAACATGTGGGGTTACCTGGGGAAACTTAGAATTCTCAAGAAAACAAGGCATCACAGATTCAATGCAGCTATCAGGTTTGGCTAACTCAAGTTCGATTCTAGGTTGATAAAGACTTATCTTATTCCAAATTCAAATCATTAGATTATCAAAAGATGGAATAACTCCTTCCAATTTCCCATTATTTGAATAAAAGTTTGACAAAATACTCTTTTGAATCCCCATTAGAAGTACTTCCACTTCCTATTTAATAAATTGTCAAAGCCCTGAGGATACTTTATCAAAAAAAGAAAAAATTCTTTCTATAGACAAGTTTGTACATGCACACGCATAGATACAAAATCAACTCATGTATTCTACGAAAGTTTATTTATTTATTTCTTTTATTTTTATGTTTTTTCCAATTGAAGTTTTATTATACCTTCTGATTTTGTCAACAGGAATGCATGAACTCTTGGCTCCCCTATTGTACGTTTTGCATGCTGATTTGGAGCATCTCTCTCAAGTGCGAAAGTCTTATGAAGACCACTTCATTGATAAATTTGATGGCTTCACATTTTACGAGAGTGATTTAACATATAACTTTGATTTTAAAAAATTTTCTGAATCTACAGAAGATGAAATTGGCTCAAAAAAATGTGGACTGAAGGTTAGCAGTCTTGATGAACTTGATCCCAATATACAAGATATCGTGTTGCTTAGTGATTCTTATGGGCCAGAAGGTGAATTGGGTATTGTCTTGTCTGATAAATTTATGGAGCATGATGCTTATTGTATGTTTGATGCTTTGATGAGTGGGGCTGGTGGTGCAATTGCTATGGCAGAATTTTTCTCTCCTACTCCTGTGGGTGGCTCCTATAGTGGGTTACCTCCTGTCATTGAAGCTTCTTCTGCATTGTACCATTTGCTTAAAATTGTGGATGCATCTCTCCACAGTCACCTTGTTGAGCTTGGTGTAGAACCTCAATACTTTGCACTTCGCTGGCTGCGAGTTCTATTTGGTCGTGAATACTCACTTGAAGACCTGTTAATAATCTGGGATGAAATTTTTGCTTCCAATAATAGTGAATTAAACAGATGTGCTGATGACGCTGGGTCTGGCTTTGGGATCCTCAGTTCACCAAGGGGTGCATTTATCTCAGCCATGGCTGTTTCAATGATATTGTATATGAGATCTTCACTACTTGCCACCGAGAATGCTACTTCCTGTCTACAGAGATTGCTGAACTTTCCGGCTAATGTGAATCTGAAGAAACTAATAGCAAAGGCAAAATCTTTGCAGGCTCTAGCATTGGATGCTACTAACTCAATGCCATTGCCAATGCATTCTGGGGTCTTTAACCAAAGTAAACTAGTGGTTGTGAGAAGTCATGACGTTTCATTTGATTCTATTTCTCCAAGAACACTCCTGAGTTTGGTACCTGAGAGCTATTGGGAAGAGAAGTGGAGAGATTTGCACAAGGCAGAAGAAATTTAGCATAGTTTAGAAAAACAAGTTCCAAAGCGCAAAAAGGGTTGGACGGAAAAAGTGAGATCGACTCTATCTAGAACAGATGATGGCAGCGAAAAGGATCCGGAGTTGCCTGTGAGGAGAAGCTTATTGGATAATATGTCCCGGCAGCTTAGGTTGGAGGAAGATTCGGGGAAAATAGGGTGTAATGAAGATTTAACCCAGAAAGATATTCCCTCTGTAGAAGTTGAGGTGCATGGGCAAGATGGGATTGATAAGAACTCTTGCACAGCTGAGAACAGGTGTTTGAGTGGAAATCCTGAGAGTGAAGAGAACTGTTCTGTTTGTTCTGGGTCACAGAGTCCTAATGACAATGAACATCAATCCGGAAGTAGTGTTGCATCCAATTTACCCATTGATGAACATAATGATGAACCAAAAAATGACGAGTCATGTGGAACTGTTGTGGAAGACTCTCCTCTTCCTATCTCTGATGCTCCAAAGAATGGCTCTTGGAAATTCGAAACGGATGAAGATTCTATAGGAAAGATGACTATAAGACTGAATTCTCCAGAGGATGCCTCTTTGACATCTGAACAGGATAATGATCGCACGAGAAAACAGGTGGCATCTTTAAAGGAGCGGAAGCTTCTGTCTGGTAAATTCCTTTGGTTTTGGAGGAGGGGACGAAATAGCGGTGAGGGGACACCTGAAAGACGGGTCTCTGAAGCCACAAAAGCTTTCAGTGGTGGAAGTGATCAGAGTAATACCGCAGCCTTTTCTACAGCGAATGGATCCAATAACTCATCTGTGAGTAGCAAAGGTGATGCTGTTGACCAGAATGTAATGATTACATTGAGGAATCTTGGCCAGTCTATGCTCGAGAATATTCAGGTAATCATCTGACTATTTATTGCTTGGAAGGTCCTTATCAATGAGTATAGAGGAAAAGTGGATTGGTGAGTAATGACCGGAGGAACCATGGTATTGTGCCCATATAATGCTTATTTTCAGAATTCATCTTGCAACTCAACTCTATAATTTCTGCCCAAAATCATTTGCTTCTCATGATTTAGCAATTCAGTGAGAAACCTTTTTGTAATAGGACACTTGTCAGCAGCTTTACCTCATAAGTTTTAACGAAGAATATAATATAAGCGTCTTGCTACTTCCAAGTCCAGTTTTACTTCGCATTTCTTGAACTTCTGGGAGTTGTTTGGCTCCTCTGGTGTTTTATCTATCCCTCCCTTGAATGGCTCATCGTTGTGTGAAACTTGTTTCCTGGTAACCATCAGATAGTCATCCTTATGGAGAAACCAGACCATAGGCTTATTGTTCATCTGGTGTTGCTTCTCTCTCTCTCTCTCTCTCTACACTAGTGCACTTCCTCTAACCAGTTACTTTGCAGGTAATTGAGTCGGTTTTCCAGCAGGAGCATGGTGGTCCAGCGGAGAACTTGTCTGCTAATGTTGTAGCGGGCAAACAAGTTACAGCCACGGCAGCTCTGAAGGAGCTTCGGAAAATTAGCAACCTTTTATCTGAGATGTGAGGATGAAATTACCTCTATATGTATTGTATATATACTAAGTAACTACGATAACTCTTGGAAGTGCCTAATAAATGAGTTCCTTTGCCTGCTCATTTTTTTTTACGTCTTGCTGTAAATTCAATTCTTACTTCAGTCCCTGCAAGAGTGGCCAGTTTTCTCGGCCGCCAGAAACGGTCGACAAAGGCTTTCTAAGCGGTCGACTAAACTTTTCTCGACCGCCTCACGACCGTTTAATGAGGGTCGGAGATGCATGGGTCGAGAAAGACTTTAGACGATCACTTCGAGGCGCTCGAAAAAGACTCATCTCGATGGCTAGTAGGTGGTCGACTTATGTTGGCTTTCCGACTGCTTCAAGGCGGTCGAGAAAGACTTTTCTTGACAGTTGGCCGACTGCTGGCATGCGGTCGACTTATGTTGGCTTTCTGACCGCTTCAAGGCGGTCAAGAAAGACTTTTCTCGACAGCTGACCGACTTTTGGAAGGCGGTCGAGAAAAGTTGTTAAAGTCGACTGCTCACAGGCAGTCGAGAAAAGTTGTATATTTTTTTATAAATATATGTATATTTCACTAAAAAACAACTTGTTCATTTACATAACCAAACCTGTACATTCATTAAACTAGTATATGTACTACGACAAAATTAAAAATATCCAACAAAATTAGAAATTTTCATAAAATATGTAACAAAATACACATGTTGTCAGTCGTAATTTTGCACAAATTTTGACAATAAAACAATGTCTTCTTACCATATGTCAACCTTAAAATAGTTAGAGAACCCATCAAATCTGAAATTAAGAAAAAAATTCATCAACAAATGACTATAATGAATGAAATTAAAATTAAAATCTTAAACAAACTTAAAATGTAAATATTTAAATTTCATCAAATTAAAAGTATAAATTTCCTAGGACCATTCATGGCTATATGTGAGTCTGAGAAGTGAAATCCTAAATACGTGTGTTCAAAACTTTATGTGTCAACTCCAAATCTTTGCGGGGCCATTCAAGGCCATCCGTGATTCAAATTCAATCCCCGTTCATTCCTTCAGTTTCCAAACGGTGCAGACTCACAGCACGTCAAATTTAGTTAGCAACATAGCACGTTTGGTCGGTATGAGGAGTGAAATCCTACGTTAAAATTATTGCTAAGCCTTATGTGTAAACTCAAAAATACCTGGAGCCTTTTATCATTATCCCAAACTCGGATTCAAGCCCCGTTCATTCCTGCAATTTCTATATGGTGTCTACTCACTGGACGTGAAGTTTGGTTCGCAACAGACCCCGTTTAATCACAAAATGTACAAAGTAACTAAAATATTAACCCCAACTTATAAATTCAACAACAAAAAAATTAGAGAAAAACATAATCAATTTAAACAAAAACAAATTTAACGATGCATTAAATAAAAACGTAAAATCTAACAGTGTTAGCTCCCAACAGTGAACATTAATTATCACAGTGAACGATAATGGTTATTTTAAAACTAATTCAAATTTTTTAAAATAAAAAATTATTAAAACTTAAATTATTAAAAAATTAATAAAAAATTTATTTTAGATGGAAATGTTAGTTTAAATTGAAAATTTCATAATTTCATTATCTTTTCAAATTTCATGAAAATAAAATATTCTAACGCATATTTGGATGTATATAAAAGTTTCGTTTCTAATTAACTTTGTAAAACATTTTGTTCAAAATATGAAATTTTTAGTCGATGTAAATATTATTAGTTTAACCTTTTTTTTTTTTTGGGTTGGTATAGTTTAAGCTAGCAAAGATGAAATCAGTAATTTATAATTCTCAAAACTTAGGCTATGTTGTGTAACTTTTATATAGTTCGAGTGCTTAAATTTTATAATATTTTAAATTATGATCCTTTCTCGACCGCCTAGAAACAGTCAAGGATACCAAAAAGCGGCCAGCGTTAACTCTAATTTTCGACCGGCTGAAGCGGTCGTCCGGTTTGGTCAATCGTCTTTGGTTTGAGTTTTAGTAGTGAGTTTAACCTAACAAAGATGAAACCAATAATTTACAATTCTCAAAACTTAGGCTATGTTATGCAACTTTTATATAGTTCGAGTGCTTAAAATTTATTATATTTTAAACAAAATCAAAATTAATTAAACATACACATATATGATTTTGCATTATTTTATTTTACTTTTAGTACCCTATATAACTTAATTTTTTTTTTTGAATAACTTTACAGTGAAATCCTAAGTACTATGTCATTGTATTCCATTTTCAGACATCAAAACAGCATAAACAAAATTGCTAGAGAAATTGATACATCCAACCGAATATGGCAAGAAAAGAAAAATTACTTCCACACAAACATTGCAGAAATGGCATAAAGAGGCAGGTAAGTAAATTTCTCTACTAAACAAATATAGACATGGGACAAGTAGAAAATGCAATAGCATCACGAACATGGCCAACTTGTGTACAAAACAAAATACTAAAACCAGTGTATCAAAAACAAAATACAAAAAAAATTTGTATAAGTTTTTGGCCAAACCTGGGTGACACCCGATGGAGAGACTACCGATCGCCGGCGGCCGACAGACCGACCAAGAGCCGGTGACCGAATTTGGCTGCTGCTGCTGGTGCGTGACGCTCAAAGAGAGAGAGAGAGAGAAAGAGAGAGAGAATGGGAGAGAGAGGGTGGAGGGAGGGAGAGGAACGAGTTGCGGCCGGATGGGTGGTGGACGACCGACGGCTGGGTCTTCTGTTTGAGGAAAGAGAGAGAGAGAAAATGCAGAGAGAGATGGAGGGGGGAGGGAAGGAGAGGAACGAGCAGCGGCCGCACCTTCTGTTTGAGGAGAGAGAGAGAAAATGCAGAGAGATGGAGGGGGAACGGGGAAGAAGATGGAGGGAAACACGGAAGAAGTGGGTTTTTGGGGGGAAGAGGGGCCTATCTCAACCACCTAGAAGCGGTCGATGATAGCATCAAACCGGCCGGCAATTCTGACATTTTCGACCGCCCCAAGCAGTCGTCCGATCCTTCGGTCGTCTTTGCTCTGTATTTTAGTAGTGAGTGCAAGACAGGCAGATATATAATATTTGGTGAAAAGTTGTAGTTTCATTATGCAAAAAATTAGTAGCTTTGTGATCACATAAATTTGCAGGTAAACCTTTTCCTTAAAGAATTGTATAATTGTTCAATATCAGTTTATATTGTCAAAAGGAATGGTGTTTCGATGGCAAAAATTGTTTTTACATCTATCATTGTTTACTTTACACTTAAATTTTTCCCTTAAATTTCCAAGGGCAAACAGCCCTTATCTACAAAACCATACGACTTTTTAGTTCTAATGGTTCAACAAGAGTAAGAAAGGAAAGATCATGAAGAAGACTTAAAAGGGTAATCGAGATCCAAACAAGTTTGTTCTTAACCAATGTAGATGGGAATAATGGGAAAAATATTGATAAGAAGAAGAATAAGAAGAAAAATAGAGAGTCAATTCTAGCCAAATTATATCTATATTACAAGAAATTGCTTGTGTTTAAAGATATAGAAGCATAATTTGGTTAATAAAGATCTCAAATGTAAATTTGTTTTACACGAAAAAAATATAAAAATAACTTGTAAAAATGTAAACTAATAATCAAAAAAGATTATGGACCATACACATAGTTATAATTTAAACATACTTTGATCCAACCTTATTAAAAAAAATACTAATCAAAAGAGATAATGAGCAATGCATATTGTTATAACTCAAACATACCTTGACCAAATCAAGGTTACCCAAAAGAAAAAAAAAAAAACTACAACTAATTCAATAGCATGGTTAAATAGTTATTTCATTTCACTATATCTATAAATAGCAAAATGCTCGTATAATTCACAGATAATTCATGATTCAAAAATATAATATTTATAAGGTATTGCTCATGTCTAAAGGTACAACTTCCTTATCCACGGCATAAATTTAATATATACCAATTTAAATAGCAATGAAGAGCAAAAATATTATTAAGGCCGACAACAAAAAACAAAAAATGGATTCCTATATATAACTTTATAATAATATTCACATAGGATCTCAAATTGAACAGCTTAAATAAAAATTGAGAATTATTTAACACATAATTTAAAGGGTATTGACACGTATTAACAATGACATGTTTGGTACGGGTTGAAAATTATAGGGGTAAAAGATTACGGGAGTAATTGTTATTCTAGGAATAGTTACTGAAGTAACAAGTTTGTAGTATTTATGTTTGGAATGAGAAAGTAAATATTACTTGGTAATAATTATATTATATTTGGAATGCCAAAGATTTTGAAGGAATAAAAGTTAATTATGTTTGGAATGAGAAAAAAATGACTAAGTGTAAAAGTTAATGTTTAATTTTAATAAAATATTATAATAAAATAAATCACCATAATCATTGTTATTTCCAATAATTAATTTTAATAAAAAATATATTATTAAAATATATACTTTTAAATAAAAATATTAATTATAAAAAATAATTTTATCATAGATTATCATTTCAATAATAATTAATTTTAATAGTGAATTATTAACAAATAAATTTAGTTTATTTAAATAAATTATTAATTTTAGTAAATTATGTTAATGCAATACATAGTCTAGTAAATTATTACTCATGAGACATTATTTTTATTTAATAAAATATTTTAATAAATAAAATATTTTAGTAATTCTTTATTTTTTGTTAAACATTAATTTTAATTTGAGAAAACAAATAATTTTAGTCATAAATTAATATTTCAACAGTATTATTTTAATAAAATAAAATAAATTATTTAATAATAAAACATCATTTACTAAATGTTATTTTGATAAAATAATTTAATAATTAATTAATTTTAGTTTCATTAAATAAATTACTATTTGACAATATTTATTATAATTAATTATAGGAAAAAGTTGTTTAATGTTTTACACGAGGGTGAAGAAATATTTTACGATGGCAATGAGAAAAGGGTAAGATTTTTCCATCAACCTCGATTATCCATCTCCCCTTAGTAAAAATTTACCCCTATATGGGGGTACAACAATTGTTACCCCGTCATCCAAACTAATGTAATAGAGGATAAAAATTATCCAATAAAATTTATCCTTTGTTACCCCTAAAATTAACATCTCCTGAAAATTAAAATAATCTTTTAACTAAAAGAAATTACAATAACGAGAAAAATATGGGGTACAACAATTAAATAATCTAATTAATTATAAGATGCATTCGAAATAGTAAGGATCAGTCAAATTGAGTTGTGGAGAAATTGATGCGTAAGTATGATAAGGAAATAGAGATGAGAAAGGAAAAACAAAGAATCTGGGACTTTCAATTAGCAGCGAGATAAGAGATAGAGGATGAGATTTAGTGGCAAAAATTACAATAGTTGAAATTAGGGGGGCACATAAAAAAAGAAGGGGCAAGAGAAAGGTATGGTGACGTTGCAATAACAGAAATAGAGGTTAATTTTTGATTGATAGGTTGGTTACAGTGGGAGGAAAAAATTCACGTTGAAGAATTATGATTTTAGATAGATGGATAGATGTGATGGTTTTAAACAGGATATGAAAGGTTAGAGAATTAAAATGCTGTCATTTATTTTTAAGAAGGGCAATCTCACTTAAAAAGAAAACAAGGATGTTGTCCCAAATAGCAACACTAGAGGGGGGTGAATAGGGTTGCTTAAAAAAATTTTAAATAAAAATTTCAACCCTTAAAGCAAATATATCAAGATAAAAAATAATA
>QLOD02000038.1:8443032-8453195 GCA_003260245.2 Sideroxylon spinosum | reverse complement strand
TAATTAATTAATTCAAATTAGTATTAACATGGAATATATTTTATTAAAATATTTTTAAAAATAATTATAATAAATTATGCCTACTATATTTTTTTAATTCGATTAAATTATTTTTTCATAATCAATATAATTAAAATGTATTTAATTTAATTAATTAACAACAACGTGTTTTCAAAATTTTATTTTCTTTTCTTTTTTAATATAAAAATAAAAACTAAAAGTAACAAAATTAAATACAAAAACTGAATGAAAAAACTAAAAACTATTAATTACCCAAAAAAACTAAAAACTAATTAATTTACCAAATGAGTCGTTAAATTTAATTCAAGTTTGAACTTTGTCTAAGTAAAAGTTTAATTCAATGAATAAAAATTTGAAATCTAAGATGAGTTCAAGAATACCATAATGAAACTAAAATGATGTAATTTTGATTTAAAATATAATAAATTTATATTATAAAAAATATTACAATAAAATTATCTTATCGTATTAATTTGAGAACTGTCAAGCTAAACCTTTATAAATAAGTTATAAATCATACTAGTTAAGGTCCCGAGTGGAGCTTTAAAATTTTGAAAAAATGTTCAACTTGTGGCCAAATATATCCCCTTCTCAATTGTTGTTGTTATTATTTTAAATTTTATATAAATTTTTTTTTTTGTGTGTTTGTATAGTATTTACTTTTTGCAAAGACAAAATAATAAATGTATTTAATTATCTATAGAGCCGAACCTAGTCAGATTTAATTAACCAATAAATAATAATAATAACAATAAAATAATGACAAGGACTTGCATCGTTTTATGTCACATCCCATTTGTACATGTACAAGTTCATTGTAAACATGATCATAACGTTGAAGTCTCCGAAGGTGTAATAACCTTCTTATAGTTTGTATTAAATCTATGAATAACTCTTAAATTAGAAAATAAAAACAAAAAGACATTGCTTATTCTTTACTTTGTTATGCACATGATTGTCTCGGAGAAGGTTTTTGCCCAATTTAATTTGGTATGAGTTTTGAATGTTTCAAAATTTGAAAATTATATTTATTTTATATGCTTGTATATTTAGAGAACTACAAAACCCGTTATACTGTTTGATATGGTGAAAAATAATGAAAATTTTAAAAAAAATTTAAAATTCTCTAACACATTTTGCATTTATCTTATTTCGTGAAATTTCTATAAATTTATATATATATATATATATATATTCCAACAAAATTTTACGAACCCTAATAACAATTCTATAAATCTCAAAATTTTTTAACAACTTTCAAAAAATCTGATAAAAATCACCGGAACTGATTAAAAAATTCATCGAAACAGTTTCTCTTGTCAACATTATAATGCAGAAGTCAAAAAATTTAACGATTTTTAAAAAATTTTGACATAAATCCATTAGAATGACCCCAAAAATCTATCCGAACGATTTTTCTCTCCAAAATTTTAATACAAAAGACACATATTTACATTATTCATCTTTAAAAAATATAATTTGGTAGTTACGTATCAAACACTCAAAAATTATTGAAATTTTTTCTTTTTTTGGACATCCCAAACGTACCAAAAGTATCATGATCCTAAATTTTTTTTAAATCTTCATTTTATGTAGCTTCAACCACAGGCCTGCCTATCAGGTAACAATGAAATGCCCTATCCAGTGTCCCTATTAATACCCATAAAACGGCCCAATCCGGAGTAGCCCGAACCTGGTTCTGCACCAACGCTTTCAAGGCTGCCCGCAGTGATCCAACCGTAATGTTGTTGAATTTTTTAATTTGTACATCAAAATATTAGGGGAAAAAACCGTTTTAACAGATTTTGATTCAATTTTTTGAAAATTTGGTGAAATTTTTTTGAAATTTATAAAAAAAAAAGAAGTAATTAAAGTTTTTGAAATTTTTATTGGGAACTGTAACAAATTTATTAAATTTTATAAAAAGTTGTTAGAATATATATATAAATTTATAAAACATTTACGAAATATAATAAATATAAAATGTACTAGAGAAATTTAAAGGTTTTGATAAATTTTTTTAATGTGCCACACGTATCTAATTTAATTGTTCACAAATGTGAGCCAATGTCAAGGGATTATCATAATGCTAAGCCTTACCAACTCCTACCCCAGTCCATCAATCTATATAACAAAATGGGTCAAGTGATTTGACATCTATATCTTAAATCTACGGACTAAAATTTATCTAAGGAGTTGAACGGCTGAGATTCATACAAACCCTCAACTGCATTTTTCCAGGAGAGATAGAGAGGATGGGACCGACAGGGCTATTGTTTGCCGAGAGAGAGGAGAGAGAGAGAGAGAGAGGTGGGAGGGATTAGGGGCTACTGTTGAAAGAAAGAGTATCTATAAGGAGATATATTTTGAAATTAAAATGTTATATATAAATATATATATCTTTTTTTGTAAAATCATGCAAATTATTTTTAAATATTAATATTTAAAATTAGACAAATTACTTAATTGTTTTTTACATTTATCCTACATCATCAAAGTTTCACTGTAGTTACATTAACATTTGACTGTCACACGCTCACAGTATATCTACAAATAACATATACCTTATTAATTTGACTTTAATATATATTTAACTGTTAGATTTGTTCAATAGTCATGAGGGGTTTTAAAATTCAAAATTTATATATAATTAAAATTATATATTATTTTATAAATTAAAATTATATATTTAACTGTTAGATGTGTATATTATTTTTGAAAATTTATATTAATTTAAATAATTTATTAAATATTTTTAATATATATCATAATATAATTATTTAAATTATTATCGAATATATTTATTTAATTATTTTAGTGAATAATTGAATTAAATCATAATTAATATATTTTATATTTACTGGATTAAATTATATAATAATTATATTTTATTATTTTAGGAAATAATATAATTAAATTAAATTAAATTAACATGAATTATATTTATTAAATCTAATTAATTTTTTTTGGACTAATAACGTTAAATATTTTTAAAAAATAAAAAATTAATAATTTTTTTATAAAATTTCATTTCTAAATGTAATTTTAGTTTTCATTTCAGAAAAAAATAACAAAAAATAAAAAAAAACACGATTAATTCTATATAACAAAATGGGTCAAGTGATTTGACATCTATATCTTAAATCAACGGACTGAAATATATCTACGGAATTGAACGGCTGAGATTCATACAAACTCTCGGCTGCATTTTTCTAGGAAAGAGAGGGAGGATGGGACAGACGTGGCTATTATTTCCTAAGAGAGAGAGAGAGAGAGAGAGGTGGGAGGGATTAGGGGTTGCTAGAGAGAGAGAGATGTCATGAGATATATTTTGAAATTCAAATGTTATATATAGATATTATTGCAGTATATATCTATGTATGACAGTTGTGTGTATTATCCTATCTTGCATATATATATATATATATATATATATATATTATTCTACATATAGTTGCATTAGCATATTAGTTAGCTGCATTATAGGAATCTTATGCTAATTTTTCTAGGTTTTCCATATTTAGTTTCTTCGTGATAGTTGTATATATTTTCTCTGAAAACTAAAATGAAGAAGACGGGCACGAGCAGCGAAAAAAAGAAGCCTGTATCATCATATGTCTGGACTTCGAATGATAATCCTGGGAATGTGATTACTCATGTGCAATTGAAAGGCGACAACTATGACGAATGGGCTCGGGCGATGCGAACTTCGTTAGAGCCAAGAAGAAATTTGGATTTGTGGATGGAACAATAAAGCAACCTGATGATTATTCGTCAGAGCTGGATGACTGGTGGACTGTGAACTCAATGTTGGTATCATGGATCCTTAACACAATTGAACCAACTTTGCGATTTACCGTAATTCATATGGAGATTGCAACAGATTTGTGGAAAGATATTCAGGAACGTTTTTCAATTGCCAATGGACCTCGGGTTCACCAGATGAAGGCAGAACTTGCCAATTGCAAGCAGCGAGGTTTTTCTATTGTGAGCTATTACGGAAAATTGAAACAGCTATGGGAAGAACTTGTAAATTATGATCAAGTTCCAGCGTGTCGGTGTGGAGGATGCAAGCGCAACATGACAGCTGAACTTGACAAGAAACGAGAGGAGGAAAAACTTCATCAATTTTTGATAGGTTTGGATGATACGGTATATGGAACAGTTCATGCTACTATTCTGCGCACTGAACCTCTACCCAACATGAACAAGGCATATGCATTGGTATGCCAAGAGGAACGGATTCGAACTATCTCACGAGGGAAGGAGGAACGCGAAGAACCAATGAGTTTTGTTGTGCAAGCTAGTGCAGGAGGCCACAAATCTGGACATGAAGCAAATGATAAATCTATGGTGTGCTCACATTGCAACCGTGATGGGCATGATGCTAAAAGTTGCTTCCAGCTCATTCGATACCCCGATTGGTGAGGTGATCGGCCTAGATCGAATGGATGCGACTCCGGTCGTGGACATAAGGGACAGAATGTAGGGCGTGGATGTGGTAATGCACAAAAGGCTAATACTACACAGATGATTGGGCAACCTTTCTCGCCAGCAGTGACAATAGAAAGAGACATTATGGTACCTGAGTCCTTGACAAACGAACAATGGATAGCTTTTGTGAACTTGCTGAACTCTTGCAAACCAGGTATCGATGAGAAGATGACTGGTAAGGAAAATTTGGATTGGGTAATTGATTCTGGAGCTTCACAACAAATGATCGGAATTTTGGAATGTTTGACTGATTTAAGAAAAACAGTGGCTTGTCCAATCAGATTGCTTAATGGCAAACAAGTGATGGCATTACAAGAAGTGTCAGTTTATTTGGGACAATATATAAATTTGAAAAATGTTCTTTATGTTCCCAATTTGTATTGTAATTTGATCTCAGTGTCACAATTGATTTATGACTCAATTTGTATTGTACAATTCACTGATAAGGTTTGTGTTATACAGGACTGTACTTCGAGGATGGTGATTGGAGCAAGTGAACAATGCAAGGGGCTTTACTATCTCAAGACAGTGACACCAGTTGAAGCATGTAAGGCGAGTCGTGTGGATATTTTTGAGCTGTGGCATAGGAGAATGGGTCATCCATCAGCAAAAATAGTAGAGTTGCTTCCTGATGTTAATTCAAGTTTTAATAATTCAGTCAAAAATAAAACATGTGATGTCTGTTTTAGAACCAAGCAAACTAGAGAAGTGTTCTTATCTAGTGACAATAAAGCAAATGAAAAATTTGAATTGATTCATTGTGATTTATGGGGTCCATATCGAATTGCTTCGTCATGTGGTGCCTCGTATTTTTTGACAATTGTGGATGATTTCTCAAGAGGTGCGTGTTTATTTGTTGATTGATAAAACTGAAGTGGAACATGTGTTGCACAACTTCTTTGCCATGGTTAGACGACAGGTTAATAAAGATGTGAAAATTGTTTGAAGTGACAACGGCACAGAGTTTACTAGATTACGTGATTATTTTACTGAAAATGGAATAATACATCAGATGTCATGTGTAGGAACACCACAGCAAAATGAACGTGTTGAGTGAAAACATCGTCATATTCTGAATGTGGCCAGGGCTCTATGATTTCAAGCAAACATGCCCATTAAGTTTTGGGGTGAATGTGTATTGACTGCTGCATATTTGATAAATCGAACTCCTTCCAAACTTCTAGAAGGAAAGACGCCTTACGAAGTTTTGTTTCTAAAACCTCCAAATTATAATCACATTCACATTTTTGGGTGCTTGTGCTGTGCAAGAAATTTGAATCGAGAGAAGGATAAATTTGCGAGTAGGAGTCAACGGTGTTTGTTTGTAGGCTACCCATTTGGAAAGAAATGGTGGAATCTTTATGATCTTGAAACAGAACAATATTTTGTATCCAGAGATGTCGTATTTTCTGAAGATGAATTTCCATACGCTCACACTAGTGCACAAGATTTGTAGCGGGATGTTTCAAGACTTAGTTGTTTTAACATAATTGGCCAAACTGAAGATAATGTGTTTGAAGAAGAACGATTGGCAAGCTATGAGCCTCCAATTGCTGGTGTGATGCCTGAGAATCATGGCGATGTGACTAATGAAGTAAGGGGGGTGAGACAGAGGTAGTGGATGGACCCAGGCAAAAGGAACTTGGGCGTGGTCATTAGACAAAGCAATCTTCTACTCGGCTAAGGGATTACGTGACATACACTGCTCAATGCATAAGCCCTCTGCATGTTCATCCAACCCAACTTCTTCCTCAGGTACACCTTACCCTATAGCACATTATGTGAATCGTAACAAATTTTCTCCATAACATCATGTTTTCCTGGCAACATTAACAGTTAATAGAGAGCCGAATTCGTATGCTCAAGCAGTAAAAGATAGTCGATGGAGAGAAGCCATGAAAAAAGAGATTGAGGCACTTGAGCATAATGGGACATGGACAGTAGAAGACCCGCCACCTAGAAAGTAAGCAATAGGAAGTAAATGGGTCTACAAGATCAGGTATAATTCGGATGGCACAGTCGAAAGATACAAAGCACGGTTGGTGATTCTTGGAAATAATCAAATTGAGGGAGTTGACTACAATGAAACCTTCGCTCCAGTTGCCAAGATGGTGATAGTGCGTACCTTTTTGTTAGTCGCTGCAGGTTGCGAAAATCTTTTTATGGGTTGCGACAGGCTCCTCGATGTTGGTTTGCTAAGTTAACAGCTGCTTTAAAGCGGTATGGCTTTTCTTAGTCCCTTTTAGATTATTCATTGTTCACGTTACATCAGCACAATGTACAATTGAGTATCTTAGTATATGTTGATGATCTTGTTGTTGCGGGAAATAATGGAGTTGCCATTCACAAGTTCAAGGAATATTTATGTCAGTGTTTTCGTATGAAAGACTTAGGCTTACTGAAGTATTTCTTACGAGTAGAGGTGGCCCGAAACAAATATGGCATTTTCCTTTGCCAACGCAAATATGCATTGGATATCATTCGTGAAGCTGGGTTATTGGGTGCTAAACCTTCTGGTGTTCCAGTAGAACAGAATCATCGCTTGGCAATGACAGAAAGTGTATTGTTGCAGATCCTAAAAAGTATCGGCAATTGATAGGCAAGTTAATCTACTTGACTTTTACTCGACCTGAGTTTGTCGTATGGTGTTCATGTTCTGGCACAATTTATGCAATCTCCAAATGAAGAACATTGGGAAGCAACATTGCGGGTGTTTCGTTATTTGAAGAATAATCCTGGGCAAGGACTGCTTCTCCACGCTGATTGTGATTTACAATTGTATGTATATTGTGATTCGGATTGGGGTAGTTGTCCTTTAACATGACGCTCTCTTACTAGTTACTTTGTTTTGTTGGGTAACTCACCTATTTCTTGGAAGATTAAGAAATAGCAAACAGTGTCGAGATCATCTGCTGAAGCAGAATACAAGTCGATGGCTATAACAGTGTGTGAATTAAAATGGTTGAAAGGCTTGCTGTTGTCTCTGGGCATCATCCATTCTAAGGCTATGAAGTAGCATTGTGATAGTCGATAGTCAGGCAGCCTTGCATATTGCTGCAAATCCCGTATTTCATGAGCGCACAAAGCATATAGAAGTTGATTGTCATTTTGTACATGATGAGACACAGCGTGGAAATGTTGTGACTACTTATGTTTGCAACTCCGAGCAATTAGCAGATATTTTTACTAAGACTTTGGGTAACAACAATTTGAGTACATCTTACGCAAGTTGGGCATTTGCGATCTTCACGCACCAACTTAAAGGGGGTATTGCAGTATATATCTATGTATGACAGCTGTGTGTATTATCCTATCTTGCATATATATATATATATAGTATTCTAGATATAGTTGCATTAGCATATTAGTTAGCTATATTATAGGAATCTTATGCTAATTTTTCTAGGTTTTCCATATTTAGTTTCTTCGTGATAGTTGTATATATTTTCTCTTGTATCAATGAAAAAGAGACAACTTATCTTGTAGAATATTTTTCTTAGATACATATATATATTTTTTGTAAAATTATATAAATTATTTTTAAATATTATATATTTAAAATTAGAGAAATTACGTATTTTAATTTTTTTTTTTACATTTATCCTATATCATTGAAGTTTCACTGTAGTTACATTAACATCTAACTGTCATAGGCTCACAGTACACCTACAAATAATATATATCTATACAACAATATACCTTATTAATTTGACATTAATATATTTTTAAGTGTTAGATTTGTTCAATGGTTAGGAGGGGTTTTGAAATTCAAAATTTATATATAATTAAAATTATATATAATTTTATAAATTAAAATTATATATTTAACTGTTAGATGTGTATATTATTTTTAAAAAATTACATTAATTTAAATAATTTACTAAATATATTTAATATATATCATAATATAATTATTTTAATTATTATCGAATATATTTATTCAATTATTTTAGTGAATAATATAATTAAATCATAATTAATATATTTTATATTTACTAGATTAAATGATATAATAATCATATTTTATTATATTATTTTAGTAAATAATATAATTAAATTAACATGAATTATATTTATTAAATCTAATTAATTTTTTTAAACCAATAGCATTAAATATTTTATAAAAAATAAAAAATTAATAATTTTTTATAAAATTTCATTTCTAAATGCAGTTTTAGTTTTAAGGAAAAAATAACAAAAAATAAAAAAAACACGTATAAATAAATTTAAAAAGAAAAAAGGCAATTTTACTAGACGGACATTAAAAATATATGAATACTTATTAGATAAAGTTACCTAAATTTTTTCTTTAAACTTTAATTTTCTTTAGAATTTTGTTAAAAAATAAACATTTAGATTAAAAT
Source organism: Sideroxylon spinosum (assembly GCA_003260245.2). NCBI lineage: Eukaryota > Viridiplantae > Streptophyta > Magnoliopsida > Ericales > Sapotaceae > Sideroxylon > Sideroxylon spinosum. The sequence goes on along the minus strand of QLOD02000038.1, from coordinate 8,444,316 downwards.
TTTGGATTTACTTAATAGCCAAGATTATTTTTTCTCTCTCACTTTTTCTATATTTTTTTTGAATACTTTTTATATAAAAGATTTTAAATTAATATTTATGCCTTAATTTTTTTGATTAGTAATATTTATTTTTTTGTAATTTTTTTAAAGTTATTTTTACACCTTTTCATGTTGATTTGCTTATAAATTTAAATTTAAATTATTTACACGTTAAACTATATTTCTATGCCTTTAGGCACAGATAATTTATAGACAACTAATTGTTTTACATAACAAAATATATCAAAAGTTCAATTTTCTTAGAAATTAAAATTAAAATATATCTAAAATTATTTAAATTAAAATTTCAAATTTTAACGTGCTTAAAACTTAAATTTTGAATATATACACTTTTAGACTATGTGTTATTTATTTAGTAAGGAATTTTCAAAATTTGAATTTGAGATATTTTTGATTGTTGGATTTGTTTAATAGTCAGGATTATTATTTTTTTCTCACTCTTCTCGTATTTTTTTGAATATTTTTTATGTAAAAGATTTGAAATTAAGAAATAAAATTTTATACTTTTCTCATTTGATTAATAATTTTTATTTTTATAGGTTTTTTTTTCACATTTCATATAGGATAACTTTATAAATTTAAATTTAAATTATTTACCCGTCAATTATACTCATGTGTCTTTAGGCACGTAATACCCGGTATATATATATATTGTTAAATAGTTTTGTCACATTAATTCGAAATGCTTGTGCCCGCCACTTCACCAGTGATAAACCCTCTACCTTCAAAAGCTCATTTCTCTCTCTCTCTCTCCAGCATGTGTTTTTGCTTTCACTGAAGAACAATGTCGAAGTTCGAATACCCGAGGTTCTCTTCGGCCGACATCATCAGATACCTTTCCGATGCCAAGATCGCCGTCGTCTCAGAAGCCGATTTGCAAAATATAAACCCCGATTTCATTTTAAACCTCTACACACAAATCTTAATCCATCTCGATTCTCTCCAGTACTTCTCACCACCATCAGAAACCCTAATTCCCTATTTATTCATTCATTCAACCATTTTTAGGGTTTCCGAAGCAGTTTCTCACTCTGTGCTTTCTGGAATTCGCAGGGAAGACTACGGGCAAGCCGATTTTGCCGCGTTGGAGCAGCTCGAGAACCCGGACCTCCATGTCGACTCGGTCCGGACCATGAATTTGTTCAGAAAGATCAAGGAGGTTCTTGCTGCTTTGGAGTGTCCCAGGAAATTTTGCCTCAAGGATCTGATTAAGCCTGATGCTGA
>QLOD02000038.1:8289120-8320790 GCA_003260245.2 Sideroxylon spinosum | reverse complement strand
TAAAAATCACATCTAATACGAAAATAAGGTGTTCACCCAGAGTTGTAGGTTGGATCAAAATCTTTAATTATCTTGAATGCTTCGTTTTATTGCTTTCTTTTTCTTGTTTAATTTAATTATTACAATTTGGTTTATTTGTTTATTAGTTAGTTAAAAGAAACCAACCTTTCCAAAACTAAAAACCTATTTATTTTCTTGTTTTAAAATAGAACAGTAGGTGAGAAGAACTTAGAAACTCTAGTGCTCATTCTCATAGTTCCCCGTGGATACGATCCTGGACTCACCAGGTAAAACTACACCGCACGCCCTTACATTTGGGGGTTGTTTTTAACTGCACATTTGTGAGGCGGTTACACCCGAAGAAATGGTGCTCGAGGAATCACTTTTCTTAAAGATAAAGTCACCAACATCTAATTACCACACAATGATGCACTTGTGGTCACGTTGAAGATGTTTAAATCTGATGTAAAAAGAATACTAGTTAATGCAGGGAGTTCCACAGAAGGCATGTTTCTTGGTATTTTTAAGAAACTTGGCTTAACGGAAGAAGACCTGGAACCGGCAGAATGCCCACTCGTTGGGTTCAATTCTACCCTAGTTTGGCCACTCGAGAGGGTAGTAATACCCATCCGGGCTAGCCCGGTCGAGTACGATGTGCAATTTATGGTGCTGACTACACTGTTTTCTTATAATACAATTATTGGAAGATCGTGGATACATGCACTGAAAGCAATCCCCTCAACTTATCCCCAGGTTGTCAAGTTTCCTTATGGTGATGAGTTAATTGAAATCAAAGGGGACCAAGATATATCAAAGAAATGCTTCACCGCCACTCTAAAATCAAAAACACTTTCCGAGCAAGTCCAACTTACAGAGATGCTCGAAAGTACGCCCTGAATCGATGATGTTGGTGGCGACCCTACAAACAAAGTTGTTGAAGACTTAGAGAAAGTCAACATTAGATGATCCAAAGATGATAGATTGATCGGCTCCAACTTACTTCCCGAGGAAAAGCTGGAACTCATGGAGATGCTGTTGAAGAACATCGGTAATTTTGCTTGGACACCCTAAGAAATGCCAGGTATTTCTCCTAAAATTATGTGTCACAAATTAAATGTTAATACAAGAGTTAAGCCTGAAGGTCTGCGTTCCAGCACGCTGAAGCCTTAATAGAAGAGGTTGACAAGTTGCTTGAGGCAGAGGCCATCAGGGAAGTTTCCTATCGGGAATGGCTAGCCAATACAATGGTGGTCAGGAAGAAGAACGGGAAACGGAGAGTTTATGTTGACTATATAGACTTGAATAAAGATTGCCCAAAAGATCCATTTCCTCTAACTTGAATAAAGCTTGCCCAAAAGATCCATTCCCTCTACCTAAAATAGACCAACTGGTAGACTCCAAGGCAGAAAGTTTACGGATGTCTTTACTAATCAATACAAAGCATATCACCAGATCCCAATCTACGTGCCCGAAGAGGGAAAAAACCTCTTTTATCACTCTAAAGGGGATATATTGCTATCGGGTCATGCCATTTGGTCTGAAGAATGCTGGGATAACACACCAAATGTTGGTGACTAAGATATTCAAAGACGACCTCCACAGAATCATGGAAGTCTACATTACCGATATGGATCTAAAAAGCAAAGAGCCTGAAACCCATATCCAGCATTTATAACATGTGTTCACTACTCTGGACAGATATCGGTTGAAGCTTAATGCCGCTAGGTGTGCATTCGAAGTAAGCTCGAGAAAAGTTTTAGGACACTTAGTCACCAGGTGAGGGATCGAGGTCAATCCTGATCAAATAAGAGCCATTCAAGCTATACACCACCAAAGACTAAAAAGAGGTTCAAAAACTCACAGGAATGCTGGCGACACTCAATCGATTCATTAGCCGCGCATCTGATAAGTGCCGACCATTTTTTGAATTACTAAAAGGAGCAAATAAGGTGAACTGGAATGAAGAATCTGATGAAGCGTTGAATAGATTAAAAGTTACATCTCCCTAATCTTGTTAACCCCTCGACCAAGGGATGTTTTGCAGCTATACTTAGCCGTATCAGAGCAAGCGGTAAGTGCAGTATTGTTGCTAATGGAGAATGGAAAGTAGAAGCCTATTTACTACGCCAACAAAACACTGCAAGGGATAGAGGTCAGATACCTCCCTCTGGAGAATTTCACCTTGGCCTTTGCGATGGCATCCAGGAAACTTGCTTGCTATTTCCTCGCTCACACTATAGAGGTTGTTACAGATCAACCCATTAGTAAGTTGCTTAAAAGGGGAGAACATCACTAGAATGATGGCCAAATGGATAGTCTCTCTTGGCTTGTTCGATATAAAGTTTATCCTGAGAACGGAAATTAAGGCTCAAGTTATTTTTTTTAATATTTGAACAATAACAAATAGTCTCTTCCATTTCATTTTACTTTTTTCATTAAGAGTAATTAAAAGATTCTCCTTTTTGGTTAGTTATTCTTGTATATAATTTAAAATGATATAATTGCCCTTCTTAAAGAAAATATTTACAAATTTAAATAAACACCCTTAGACTTACAAAAGAATAAAAAAATATTTTTAATAATTAAAATAAATTTTATTTATATATGTATTTTTAATAATAGTATAAAAATAATTTTTTTATTTTATTTCATAATTTAATCAAATAAAAATCTAATTTTTTTTCATTCTTTTTGTTTATAAACTTTTGTTATTTTAACTTTTGTGATTATCCTCGAGTCACTTAATAAGGCTATCTATGATCATTTCCATTCTTATAATTTACTAATATATTTTGAAAATAATGTAATGAAATAAAATGTGAGAAAAAAATGTAAATGTGAGAAAAAATGTAAATGTGGTAAATAAAATAAATAAATTATGAAAGAATTGTAAAAAAAATAAATAAGTATCAAGATGATGAAAAATGACAAAAGTTTGTATATATAATGAAATGAAATAAGTTTTTTTTTTATTTTTTATTAAGATATAAAGTAAACTACAATTTATTTCATATGATTGATAAAGATAAATAAAAATAAAAACAAAATTTATTTTAGCCTCCTAAAATAAATTTTCTTACAAAAACCTACAAACTAAGATAAGACAATTTCCAAATTAAATTTTTTAATTTGTCCATTATCTCCACTAAAAACTTTTCTCACCAATCCTAAATTTAAACTACGCTTGGTTTAAGAAGTAAAAAAGATAAATTTTTTGTAATTGACTACTAATTAGCTAATAAAAAGTTAGCTTTTTTTTTTGAAAGAAAAAAAAACTAGCTTTTTTTGTGCTTTGGAAGAAAAAAAGTTACTTTTTAACTTTTTATTAGTTTGACAATTTTGTCTTTCAATGTTTAAAAGAAGTATAAAATGTAAGAGGTAAGTTTGGTCACTTTAGAATTGTTGATTTTTTTTTTTCCTCACTATATGAAGAGGTACATTCTTGGAAAAGATCAATATCCCGAGATTAACCTTTAATACACGTTGACACGGCTGGACTAAGCTTAATAACTCGGTTGGATCATCCAGGAGGAGCTCAGATCCCACGAGGAGCTCAGACCCCGCGAGGAGCTCAAATCAAGTGTGAGTAGATCAGACTAAAGCAGGGTAGGGCACGAGATACAAAGAGGTTCCATAACGGTCCCGTGATCCCTACAAAAATGGCTGATTCGCAATTATCCTGAACTAACCCCAAGATAGAAGGATCATAACAAATCCGATTCTTTCTTAATCCAAATAAGGCAATAACACCAAATCAGGGTTCCCTTTCTTCAAGATCAGAAGGGATCTTATAAAAGGGACCCCCAAGAACCATAGGAGGTAAGCAATTCTTGACATTATAATCATCTTGCCGATTTCTGACTACTGATTTGAACATCGGATATTCGTTGACAGGCACCACACCGATGTAGCTTGAAGGGTAGGATTGCCTCCTCATTCCCGAATTTTGAATCGGATCAAAGGTACAAAAATTATCCATCATCAGTTGGCGCCGTCTGTGGGAACGACAAGAGTTTTTGCTTTTCATGTTCCAAACCAGATCCAGTGTTCGAGCTGTTTAGAGCCAATCCTCTTTAATGGAGAATCAAAATCAGGGAGATGATAGGATCATCGTAATGGAACGGTTAGTCACGGGTATAGCCACAACATTATAGCGATTATATATCGCATGGATCAAATGATGCCTCCTCCGCCTCCACCGCCAAATCAAGATCCCTCAAACGGTCCTTGTAATGGGGGTGTGATACATACTAACGACGATGAGGGGTTGGTCAAGGAAAACGAAGGACGATCGGATCGGCCTCGACGAGACGTGGCAACCTCTGAAGACGGAGCCCATAGTGAGACAATGCCACATTATGCGATCATGAAGCCGGGCAAGACAGATCATGACGAGATTATGGAGCGAAGGATTAGGGCTATGCAGACTCAAATTGATGGAGCCGTGGCTGTCATACAAAATCCCAACATGATAGAAGACCTTGTCGATAGAAGGGGTACTCTGTTTACCTCGACGGTGATGAAATGTCCTCTACCCTCAAAGTTTAAGATGCCCTCTGTAGAGACCTATGATGGTTCTCAAGATCCTTTAGAACATCTGGATACGTACAACTCTGCCATGCATCTGCATGCAGTATTGGATTAGATTAAATGCGGAGCCTTTTCTATTACTTTGAAAGGCCCAGCATCCACTTGGTTCAATAAAATCAAGCTGGATTCCATAATAGACTTTAAGCAGCTCAGCAAACTATTCGCTTCCCATTTTATTGGTGGACAAAGGAGAAGGAAACCGATGAGCCACTTTTGACGATCAGACCAAGGGAAAGATGAATCCCTCAGGGATTACGTCAGCATCTTCAGCTGAGAGATGCTAAGGATCGATGAAGTTTATGAAAATGTGGCTCTCACGGCGTTCATGAACGGCCTCAAGTCAGGCCGGTTCACCTTCTTGCTAGCAAAGAACCTACCGATAGCCATGGAAAATCTAATAGCCAAGGCACAGATACATATGAATGTAAAGGATGCGATGAACGCTCGTCGAGATACTGAGGCGAATCCTCATCCAGAGCGAACGAAACAGAATGAAGTGAAAAATGATTGGGAACGAAAGGTGCGAAGGGTCCTTTGAGCTAAGTAACCGATCAGAAGACGAGAGAGATCGGCCCAACAGATCGATTAAAGACTTCACTCCCCTAAATTGGTGTATGGAGCTCGTGTTTTACGCGATAAAGAATGATCCGGGGTTTTGATGGCTGAAAGAGTTGAGGGCTCCACCCGAGTCCAAGAATTGGTCCAAGTACTACTTGAACCACCGGGACCACAGGCATGACACAAAAGAAAGCTTTGATCTAAGAAGGTTAGTGGAAGACCGCATTCGGAAAGACAAGTACAATAGATTTGTAACAGGTCAGCCACAAGATAGACGGGAGGCATGCAGGAGCCCAAATTAAAGAAGTCCGCCTAAGAGGAGCCTGGAGAGAAGGCGGTAGGCCCAACAACCATTGGGGGAGATCAAAATGATCTCAGAAGGGTTTACGGGTAGAGGCAAGTCCTCTTCTACTCGGAAGAAGCATGTCAAGGAAATAAGGGATAAGGAGGTGTTTAGTATGGAACACGCAATAAATAGGGTAAGGACAGAGGTCGTGCCAATCACTTCACAGAAGAGGACGCTTTGGAGTTGAGCCACCCTCATGATGACCCCTTGGTTATCTCAGTTGTTATAATAAATTTTCAAATCTGGAGAATATTGGTGGACAATGACAGTTCAACGGACATCCGCTACTAGAAAACATTCGAGCAGATGAGCATCGGAAAAGAAAAGTTACACCCTGTCAGCTCATTGCTTGTTTGTCCAATTGTGTATTAATATGGCTCGACCCCAAGTGCAGGGTGTCAATTGAAGCACAATAACCGGTAAGTACTGGATCGTGTCCACAGGGAGCCTTAAGTAAAAATCAATGAACAACTAATTTTGGGAAAACCTTGAACGAGAATCACAAAGAATGATAGGATTGTGATTGTTTGAAAATGATGGAATTGTTGAATTTCCTTTTTGTTAAAACTATTTAATGAAAATTTTGAATCCAAAACAAGCTTATAATGATTTACTTATAATTCCGAGGATTTGATTACTCGATCTACCCATAAAGAGGTAGATCGGAGGATATATTTATGTAAAAATCAATTTGGACTAACTCAATTCTGATTTGAATAAGAATTTAAATCCAAAATTATGTTGAGGTTTCATATCAGACACATTATGTGCAGAATTTGTAGATCATTCTTATAAGTTCTAAACTTAGCAATCACCATACAATTTATCAATAAAAAATGCATGATAATTCTAATTAGAATCCATAATGATAAACCATAAACCATACAAATCAATAGTTTGAATGAAATCTCAACTCAAAATCAAAAGTATGCAAATCGAAAATGAATTAAACCTTCAATACCTTAAGAATTAAACAATCAGCCTATTTCCTAAAAAATTATGAGTAAATCAACTTTAAGACTTGCCTTGAATTCAAGCAATTGATCTACTCACACATAATGGGAATGAAAACAACTGAATATACATAAAATCTGCTCAAAATCTGAAATGTTGATACAAAATTCAACAGGAATGTAAACTTTATCTACTTTCTCTCTTTAAAATCTGTCTCTACAATTGAAAATTTCCAAAACTGAAATATATGTAATGTCTCACTTCCTTGAATGACCTGGCTCATGTGTATTTATAATACAAACTGAATATTACTAAAACACCCTTTCCAAAATAACAGAATTGTAGGATTCCCGAAATTACTGATTTGTTCGAACAGGTGTTCAAACAACCTTCTGGTTCAAACAAGGGTTTGAATAGATTCCTGGGATTTAGTCATTTTTCTTCACTTGAGGATTATCATGCCTTCTGTTGATCGAATGGCTGTTCAAACAGGTTCGAACCATCTTTCTATACTTAGAAATTTTTCTGCCTCGAAACTTCCTTTCAACCTCTGTTGATCGAACAAATGTTTGAACAAGGACTGGTTCGATTCGAACCACAGTTCGAACATCTTTGCCTCACTTGGTGGTCTGCACTAGCTTCTGTTGATCTAACCATGGTTCGAACAACAAGTGGTTGAACAAGGGTTCGAACTACTTTTTCCACATAGCCAATTTCTGATGCAGCCTTTTTGCAATGAATCTTTTATTGTTAGAACACTGGTTTAAACAATAGTTGGTTCGAACAAGTGTTCGAACCAATTCCTTGATTTCTTCCAATTTTATCCAGCTTTGGTCATTTTAGCTCCAAACACCTGCAGTTCACAAGAATTCCTCATAAATGCATTTTAAAACAATTCTTTCTCTTTTTAAGATACAAATCTACCTATTAACCACAAATTAAGGTTAATGATTGTACTTTTCAGAGTACAATCACACCCCCTAACTTGAGATTTGCTAGGCCCTAGCAAATTAGTTCAACAATGAATTACTTTCCAATTCTAAACTTAATCCAAATCTGCACATACTCTTTTAATGTAAATTTCTTCGAATTTCAAATTCCATTCCTCATAACAATCAAAAATTAACTTGAACAATTCATAATTGCAGCATTCTATTCATTGATTGGTTTTAAAGTACATAATCAATTCCCCATGCTCATAATCCTTCATTAAGACATCAGCTCAACTCAATTATACACATAAGATCTCTCCAGTTTTGACTTCAATCCTCGCAGGTTTACTTTCTTCAAGAAATGAAAATTGGGTCACATGCTCCTAGAAGATTCTTTTATAATGAGTAAATATAAAGCAAGTTCTAGTAAGAATCTTCCTCCAATCAAAAACAGTGCATTTCAATGAACATTCAACTTGGCATAGCTCTATGGAAGGAATAATCCATAACAAATAAATGATCTTAAACTATTGCACATCAAGAACTTTAGTTTCAACTCATTTGATACCTTAGATTTGTTAGGACTTTATTTAGGTTGCAATGGGGCTAAGGGGTTAGTTGTAGGACCAAAGAAGGAATGGGATGCTCAAACAAGTGTCTTATTTGTATAACCTTTATCCCTCTTCTTCAATCTTACTCAACTTGTCTTTTTTTTTTTTTTTTTTTTGGAAAACTTTCCTAATGTATCTCCTTATGTCTACCTCATTTCACTCTCTTTCTTCTTGTTAATCCCCATTTCTTATAAATTCCTATTTCCCATTTATTTTCTTACTCTATCTCATTTCATAGGTTTGAACACTTCCAAGGCAATCAAGTAGGTTGTTAATATCCTTTCAAGGTTAAGGTGCTGTTTAGGGCTCCAAAGGAAATATGCATTTATGCATTCAAAGATCAATATGGTTTTTAGGGAAAATTGATAAACAAGAAAAGTTAATAGCGTGCATAAGATTCAACGATGGCCTACTTCACTTCCAAGTTCTCTTTTAAGTTTCCACCTTCATTCCAATGTTCAAAGTTCAAGTCAATGTGTTTCCCATGTTATGAATTCAAAACAAATGCTTAGAGCAATTGAAAAGATATAGATCTGAAAAACAAGAAGAATTTATTTCAAACACACAATAGGTTCAGCTAGGGTTTCAGTTTGGTTAGCTGCATATGGGGTTTTAGCTTTCTTTCTGATTGTTGTGAGTTTCTCATTTCTGATGGGTGGGTCCATTTCAAAACTCAACGCAGTACCTAGCAAAATTGACCAAAGCTGGTAACCCTACCTCAGTTCCCTGAAAAGGTTAAGTCGAACTACTGCAACGCTCAATTCGTAATGCCTCCAGAGCTTGATTGAAGCTTAGTTGTGATTCATGAAACCCCTTGCAATTGGATTGACACTCGAACACAATTGCTTTTGTTCGGGCCCTTGTTAGAACCTTCAGCGAAATAATCATAAAGAAAAATTTTTTGAAGTGTCCTATTTACAAGCTGCTGAGATTGCTCGATTGTTCGAACAATCGTTCGAACAGCCTTGTTGTTCAAACAAGGGTTCGAAAAAAAAGCCTACTTATGGATGGTTCGAACATTGGTTCGAACTCTCACTTGGTTCAAACGATGGTTCAAATAAAAGATATTAGTAATTCTCATCTGATGCAGTTTTCAGCTCCAGCATCCTACCCCCTATACACTAAGTTCATTGGATTTGGTTTGAATTGTCACCAAAATAAGACTCTTAACAACTTCTAAAGACTCACTACTTAACTAAAAAGACTCCAGAATACTACAATTAACCCAATTTTGTTTTTTTATTTTTTATTTTTGCATTTACTCGTAGTGCTCACCCTTAAACCACATCATAATCCACATTAAAACTAAGAGTTTCTCCCCCTCAACTGGAAATGAACATTGTCCCAAATGTGCAAAATTACCTTTAAGCTTAAAAATAATAAGTATGGTTGGAATTTACCTCGGTTATTGACATCTATTGAATTTAACTTGAAATATTGAACACCAAGACTAAATAACAGAGGTTAGCACAATTCATTTTCCCTTTCCTCCCCCCAACTTGAATATCGTCACATCATAAAAATTCATAAAAAGTCTAAAGAATAATGGAAAGGAAAAAGGATAGAACATACGAACTACATGCTAATTATGTAAAACAGGAAAAATGAAATGATCTAAAAAAAAAAATCTAATTTACAAATATGTACAATTCAGTCATGCATTGTGTTCATTCAATAGGAGGTGGATCTTCTAGGTCCCAAGCTTCTACCTCACCTATAAAACTCTCCTTGTAGGGTTTTAACCTATGGCCATTCACTTTGATTATTCTCCCATTCTTTGGATCCTCAATCTCACATGATCCATTTTCAAAAATAGATTTAATTATGAAACGACCAATCCATCTAGATTTCAATTTCCTAGGGAATACGTGAAGTTTAGAGTCATAAAGAAGTACTTTTTGATCAACCCACAAGGATTTCTTTCGGATGTGATTATCATGCAAATTTTTCATTTTGACCTTGGAAACTCCCGAGTTTTCGTAAACATTATCTCGAATTTCCTCTAATTCACTGAGTTGGAGTTTTCTATGAAGCCCGGCCTCCTCAATGTTTTCATTCATTTGGCGTATAGCCCAATAGGCTCGGTGCTCCATTTCAACCGGAAGATGACAAGCTTTACCGTAAATCAACCGATATGGGGACATCCCTAGAATAGTCTTATACGCAGTGCGGTAGGCCCACAATGCATCAACCAATCTTAGAGACCAATCTTTCCTATCGAGGTTTATGGTTTTTTCAATAATACCTTTTATCTCTCGGCTAGCCAACTCAGCTTGGCCACTTATCTGGGGGTGATAAGCAGTTCCAACTTTATGTAAAACTCCATATTTTTGCATTAAAATGCCCACAGGTTTATTACAAAAATGAGTACCTCCATCACTAATCATTGCACGGGGCATTCCAAAACGAGAGAATATGTTTTGTTTTAAAAATTTAATGACTACTTTATGGTCATTTGTTTTAGTTGGAATTGCTTCTACCCACTTAGAGACGTAGTCGACAGCTAAAAGAATATATTCGTTCCCAAAAGAGTTAGGAAAGAGTCCCATGAAGTCTACACCCTAACAATCGAAAATCTCAATCACATATATAGGGTGTAGAGGCATCATGTTCCTCCTAGTCAATGCTCTTAACCTTTGGCAACGTTCACAAGATGTGCAAAAAGTAAACACATCCTTGAACAAACTTGGCCACTAAAGGCCACATTGGAGGATCTTTGCAATGGTCTTCTTCATGGAGAAGTGACTGCCATAAGCCAAAGTATGACAGAAAGTGATTACACCCTGAGTTTCATGGTCTGGGATGCACCGTCTAATCACTTGATCAGAACAATACTTGAACAGTGATGGTTCATCCCGAAAGAAATTTTTAATGTTCTAGAAGAATTTCTTGCGGTCAATAGTGGTCCAATGCATGGGAGTCCATCCAGTGGCAAGGTAATTGGCAATGTCTACATACCATGGTGGATGACTATGTAATGCAGTGCTTACCTCAAATAATTTCTCATTAGGGAAGTGTTCATTTATCGGCGGGTGAAAATATGTCAACTCTTGCCTAGGTAAACGTGACAAATGGTCTGCCACTACATTCTCAACTCCTTTCTTATCTTTAATCTCGAGGTCAAATTCCTGAAGGAGGAGAATCTAACAAATAAGTCTAGGCTTAGCATCTTGCTTCGTAAGCAAGTACTTAAGAGTTGCATGATCTGTGTACCCTACGACCTTAGACCCAATTAGATAAGATCAGAACTTATCTAAGGGAAAAAAAACTGCCAAAAGTTCCTTCTCAGTCATGGAATAGTTCAATTGGGCATCACTCAAGGTCTTACTCACATAATAGATGACATGGGGTTTTTTTCTCAATTCTCTATCCCAAAACAGCTCCTATAGCAAAATCACTCGCATCGCACATCAATTCGAAAGGTAAAGACCAATCAGGTGCTTGAATGATGGGTGCAGATGTGAGACTCACCTTAAGCTTCTCAAAACTCTCTTGACACAGAGATGTCCATACAAATGGTACTTCCTAAGACAGAAGTATAGTCAAGGGTTTTGCAATGGTGCTAAAGGAAGCTATGAACCTACGATAGAACTCTGCATGTCCCAAAAATGATCTAATGTCCTTGATATTTCTAGGGGTAGGCAATTTTTGAATTGCTTCTATCTTAGATTGCTCAACCTCTATCCCCTTAGATGAAACAATGTGACCGAGGAGAATGCCATGAATGACCATAAATTGACACTTCTCCCAATTAAGCACTAAAAGTTTCTCTTCACACATAGATAAAACTTTCCTCAAATTTGCAAGACACAGCTCAAAACTATCGCCATACATAGAGAAATCATCCATAAACACCTCTAGGAACTCCTCAACCATATTAGAAAAAATGCCTCATGACACATCTCTGGAACGTGGCTGGGGCATTGCATAGCCCAAAAGGCATGAGTCTATAGGCAAATGTTCTAAAGGGGCAAGTGAATGTGGTTTAATCCTGGTTTGCTAAGGCAATTTCTATCTGGTTATATCCTGAATAACCATTAAGAAAACAATAAAATGGTCGTCCCGCCACCCTTTCTAAAACTTGATCCAAAAAAAGCAAAGGAAAATGGTCATTCCTTGTCACAGCATTAAGCTTGCGATAATCAATGCACATCCTCCACCCTGTTTGAATTCTGGTGGGTATAAGCTCATTCTTTTCATTCTTAATTAGTATGACTCCGGACTTTTTGGGTACCACTCGGGTAGGACTTACCCACTGTAAGTCAGAAATGGGATATATGATCCCAGCATCTAAGAGCTTCAAAACCTTTCCCCTTACAACCTCTTTCATATTTGGATTTAACCTCCGCTGAGGTTGTCTCACAGGTTTAGCTCCTTCTTCTAAGTATATAGAATGTGTGCACTCCAAGGGGCTAATCCCATGTAAATCAGCGATGGTCCACCGTATTGCTCTCTTATGATTTTTCAAAACATCCATCAACCTCTCTTCTTGATCTAAGCTCAATTTCAAAGAGATAACCACTGGGTATGTCTCATCATCCCCTAAAAATACATACTTCAATTCAATAGGGAGGGCTTTCCTATCAGGTTTTGGAGGTTTTTCAATAGATGGGACCGGTTTGACAAAAGCGGGTTCTAAAATTTCTAAACTGCACTAGATTGCTCTATAGGCATGATAGGTGCACTATCTAGCCAACTCAGAACCTCTAAAACCTCCTCATCTTCCACCTCATGCTTATAAAGATCACTCGCTTCCCCTAGAGTTAAAGCTTTACCCAAAGGGTCTTCTATGAACTCCCTCTCAAAATACTCCTCAGAAATTGTTTGAATTAAGTCTACTTCCCTTATGTCACTATCCTCCTCCAAAGGTTATTTAGAAACCTTAAAGATATTCATTTCGGCTGTGAGGTTTCCAAAAGAAATTTTCATCAGTCCATTCCTAAAATTGATCATTAGAAGTTGCTAAGAAAGGACGACCTAAAATTACAGGAATAGGAGGGGTAGCCTCATGTAGAGTGGGTTGAGTATCTAAAACTATGAAATCCACAGGAAAGCAAAACTTATCCACTTGAACAAGTACATCTTCTAAGATCCCCCTAGGCATCTTAACTGACCTATCGACTAACTGTAAAGTCACCCATGTCGGTTTAAGCTCACCTAACCTTAGTTGCTGGTAAATTGTAAATGGAAGAAGATTCACACTAGCTCCTAAATCCAAAAAGGCTTGCTTCACCTTATGATCACCTATTACACAACAAATGGTAGAGCAACCTGGGTCATTATACTTAAGAGGGGCCTTATATTGTAAAATTGTACTCACTTGTTCGATGACAAAAGCTTTCTCCTTAACACATAATCTCCTCTTAACAGTACATAAATCCTTCAAGAATTTGGAAAATGATGGCACTTGTTTGATGGCATCTAAAAGAGGGATATTTATCTTGACTTGCTTAAAAACCTCAAAGATTGCCGAGTTCAATGCTTCTTTCTTTGACTTGTTCAATCTACTCGGAAATGGTGATTTAGGTTGATATTCCCTCACTATCTCATTTTCATCTCCAAATGGCTTATTTTTATTCTCTTCAATTTTCTTTTTATTCTTTTCCATTTTATTCTCCAACTCCTTCAATTCCTTCTTATCAACATCAACATCAGCTTTTTTTTCTTACTCAGTTCTCTCATCACTCCACCCTTCTCTATTCATACTTTCACTAGTTTCATCTTTTTCTCTGGTTAATATTCCTTCCTCACTTCTCAACCTCAATAATCTAAGGTCATCTGGTTTCTCAACTACTTTTCCACTCCTAAGTGTGGTGATTGACTGAACTTGCTCCGGACTCGACTTGTCACTCGAAGACTCACTCATGTGCACTTGGGCCTTAGGATTCGTGTGGTTTGAGCCAGAAATCTACCTTTCTCATTATCACTAAAGGCTTAAGTTAAGATTGTGAGCTGATTTCTAATATGCTCAATTGCCCTGTTGGTTTGTACTTGGTTCTTGGTAGTTTGGTTATTGATTTCTATTTGCCCTTGCATGAATTGGTGCAATGTGTCCTCTAATGGAGACTTTTTATATTGAGGTTGGAAATTACTAGATGATGATCCTTGGAAGTAACCTGGTGGTGGGTTTGAACTAAGCTGTTGAGGATATGGGGCAAAGGATGGGTCATTCTTCCATGAAACATTGGGGTAATTTCTCAACCCTGGATGATATTGATTAGGAATGAGTGGTGGTCCAACTTGTGGCTGTCTTTGTCCTTGATATGGCTTGGAGTAAATGTGTGTGGCATTTTTATTAGAGGTTTGACCATACAAAACCTCCTTAAAGGCTGTTAAGGTTGGGTATTCATCAGTGCTATGGTCAGTGACCTCACAAATCAAGGTCGGGTATTCATCAGTGCTATGGCCAGTGACCTCACAAATCACACATTTCTTCTCCTTCTCACTACCATATTTACCTTTTTAAACTCTAAGGATTCCACTTTCTTGGTCAAAGACGCAAGTGATTACACTTGAAAAGTGTAATTGCAAGACCTTTATTTTAACATAAATTCATGTGTTTTCTTCTTTATTCATGTATTTTGTTACGTTTTACACTAATGTGATTTCTTTTTCTTAATTGTAGGAAAAAGGTTCAATAAATGCAATTGGGAGTGTCAAAGATGAAGAATATAACAAATGATAGCTCAAAGGAAACTTCCATGGAGGGCATGGAAGGAGAAAAGCAAGTTTGGAGCTTAAATATGAAAACTACGGCAAGTGTCTAGCACAACACCTTGACAGTGTTCCAGTCATAACATTTCACTCACAACTCCGATTGACCTGATTATTTTTGGGTTGGAAAGAATACTTAAAGACATACAATTTTTGTGCTTTAGCCAAAGCCAAATCTATCTTATTTAAGGTCAAAATCGTAGCAGAAACCGGGAATGGTGGTGTAGAGGCATCCAGACACCCTCAGGACCACAGAAGACAAAAACCCATACATTGAGCTACTGCCGTCCGGACACCCCACATCTGGACACCCGAAGTTTGAAATTTTGGTTATTTTTAGGGTTTTGTGCATGGGCTATAAATATCCATCGAGCAGCTGTTTAAAAGAGAGTTCTCCCAGCCATTCTAGAGTAGTTTTTAGGGTTTATAAAGTTCTTTTCATTTTTTTTAAGATATTTTTATGAGTTTGTGCAACAGTAGGTGTGATTTTTTCAGCTTTAGTTATTGTTCTTCGCTCTTTCAATTCTTCGAAGTATGGTATTATTTTTTTTCTTATTTTTACAGAAGTTCAGATCCCTTTTCTTTCGTTTCATCTCCGTATTTTCTTGTTTTCTTATTGATTTATATTTATAAATTCTAACAAAATGTTAGCGTAGATTTATACTTGATTCAACCCATCAACGATGGGTGGATCTTTATTTGAATATTAGATGTGAACGAATCCAAGCATGCAATGTAGATCTTGTATGCTAGGGTTCTTGTTATTCTAGATCTGTCTTCTAATATTTTCAAAAGCTTAGAAAACTTGTGTAGTTGATTATATTTCCTTGAAATCACTGATAACTACACAAGATTAGAATTTTCTTAATACTTGAAAAATATAAGAGATTAATCTAGATTAATTTTCTGGTTTTTTTCTTTTTTGGTTTTCAAAACATTTGAAAACATGTAACCTCGATCATATTTTGTTGGAATCCCTGATGACGTTACTTGATTAAAACTTTCTTTACATTTTGAAATCAAAGAAAAGAAATCTGGACCAAGGAATGTTTTCAAGATAACATCTTCCCGGTTTTATTTATCCTAAACTTGATTTTAAAACTGTGCTTTGGAATTAATGCTTTCACGATAAAATCTTCCGGTTTAATTTTCCTAAACGTGAGCTGTAAACTGAGATAAAAATCACATCTAATACGAAAATAAGGTGTTCACCTAGAGTTGTAGGTTGGATCAAGATCTTTAATTATCTTGAATGCTTGGTTTTATTACTTTCATTTCTTGTTTAATTTAATTATTGCAATTTAGTTTATTTGTTTATTAGTTAGTTAAAAGAAACCAAACTTTCCAAAACTCAAAACCTCTTTATTTTTCTTGTTTTAAAAGAGAACAGTAGGTGAGAAGAACTTAGAAACTCTAGTGTTGATTCTCATAGTTCCCTATGGATACGATCCTGGACTCACCAGGTAAAACTACACCGCACACCCTTATACTTGGGGGGATTTTTTAATTGCATATTTGTGAGGCGGTCAGCAGGCCTAGCACTCAAGTCATCATCATTTAACCTTAATCGTCGACTAGACTGTGGTTGGGATCCTCTAAGTTCTAATTGAGCGTGTGGACTCATATCCCAAGCCTTAGTATTCTCCGCTAGTTCCTCAAGAAACTCATACGCTTCCTCAGCTAACTTATCTAAAAACTGCCCATTACTCATTGTGCCTACCAATTGTTTTAACTCTGCATGCAATGCATTATAGAAAAAACTGCATAATCTCCAAATAGGAAAACCATAGTGTGGACATGCATTACATAACTCTTTAAATCTCTCCCATGCTTGTGCCTACCAATTGTTTTAACTCTGCATGCAACGCATTATAGAAAAAACTGCATAATCTCCAAATAGGAAAACCATAGTGTGGACATGCATTACATAAATCTTTAAATCTCTCCCATGCTTGGCTAAATGACTCATTAGGTTGACATGTAAAATTCATGATCTGTTTTTGCATAGTCAATGTCCTATGAGCTGGAAAGTATTTTTTTAAAAACTCAGCCTGCATCTCCCTCCATGTACCAATGGAGCGAGGTGTCAAGGAGTTCAAACATATTTTGGCCTTGTGCTTTAGAGAGAATGGGAACAACTGTAACCGAATGGTGTCCTCATTAGCATTTTGGTCCATGCATGTCGCATAAACCTCCTCAAACTCTTTCATATATGTGTATGGATTTTCCGAATCCATTCTATGAAAGGTAGGCAATAATTGGATAGTTCCAGGTTTGAAAGTGAAATTTCTTTGGTTCAATGGCAAAATGATGCATGAAGGTGTAGTTTGCCCAACTAGATGCAACAATTCCCTAAGTGGCCTATTATCCAATTGTGCAATTGACTCTTGGTCATTAGGACCATTGTTAACTCTTATGTCCTCCAGGAGATGTGCCAATGCAGTAGAAACAGAAGATGATGGCGATTGAGGTTCAGATGATATCGATGATGATGATGTCAATGAAAACTCAAGGAATGTTTCTTCAAGAGATGATGAGTCAATATTTGAATGAAACTGAATTATTCTACCAGATCTAAGATGCATGCATAAGATGTAATGAATGCACAAATACAAGCAATTATGTTAATGACTACCTCTAACTTATTTCATTTCAAGAACCACCAATACTAAAAGTAAGAGATATGGAATGAGATTACCCAACTGGTGTGTGACCGATCGTTGGAAATGGTGGTGAAGATCAATCCGCCCAAGGTTCCCAAAGGTTCGTTCACCGCTGCTTAAAACTCCTCGGCAACGGTGCAAAAAGTGCTTGTTCGTCCAATTGCTGGTGTGGACGATATGCTGGTGAAAAGCAAGCGGGCAAGCAACCACTTGGCTGACCTGGAGAAAATGTTCAACATGCTCAGGAAGTTCCAAATGAAACTGAATCCGACGAAGTGTGCATTCAGGGTGGCCTCGGAAAAATTCTTGGGATTTATGGTCTCCCACCGAGGCATAGAGGCGAACTCGGAAAAGGTCCGAGCTATCTTAGAAATGCAATCTCCAGGAACTACCAAGGAGGTACAAAGACTCGCTGCGCATATTGCAACCCTTAACCGGTTCATCTCAAGATCTTCGGACAAGTGTCTCCTATTTTTCATGGTATTAAGGAAAGCTTTCGAATGGAGCGATGAATGTGAAGAGGCTTTCCAACCAATGAAGTGCTACCTTAGGGCAGTTCCCTTACTCAACCGAACCATCCCTGGGGAGCAACTATACCTTCACCTAGCAGCGTCGACGACGGCGGTCAGCTCGGCCCTTGTAAAAGAGGAGGAAAGAGTACAAAAGCCGGTGTATTACACCAGCCGAGCCTTAAGAAGAGCGGAAGAACGCTATCCAAGGATGGAGTTATTCACTTTCACCTTAGTCATCTCAGCCTGAAGACTTAGAGCGTATTTCCAAGGCCACACCACTGTGGTTTTAACTGACCAGCCCTTAAAGAATGTGTTACGGAAACCTAAGACCTCAGATAGGTTGGTTAAGTGGTTGGTCCAGCTTAGTCAATTTGACAATCTCTACAAGCCGAGACAGGCAATAAAGGGATAAACGGTGCCTGATTTTATCATCGGATTCACTAATGTTGGAACCCCTTAAGGAGATGTCTCAGATCAAATATGGAGGTTGAACATGGATGGGTCATCCACCCAGTAGATAGGCAGAGTCGGAGTACTGTTGATCTCCCTTGAAGAATACAAGGTCGAGTACACCCTGCGATTGAATTTCCAAGTCTCTAACAACGAGGCAGAATACAAGGCCCTATTAGTCGGGCTTCGAATGGCACAAAGAATGGGAGCAAACCATGTAGTTATGCGTAGCGACCCCCAACAAGTGGTGGAATAGGTCCGAGGAGAATTCAAGGCTAGAGAAGAGATCATGATAAAATACTACTAATTGGCCAGGGATTTGATCAAGAAATTTTCACCGGTCAAGTTCGAATGAGTCCCTAGAGCGGAGAATGAGGAGGCTGACCGACCAGTAAGAATAGCTTCTTCCAAAGAAGAAAACCTGGAGGTACCAATAGAGGTGCTGGACTCTCCAAGCATCCAAGGAGACGATGTCCAACAGATTGAGATGGAGGTCTTATGGGCTAAGCCGATCCGAGACTATCTTGAGTAGGGCACCCTTCCTGAGAACCAAAATGAACGGAAGAGGATTCTGTACGTAGCCCCAAGTATGTGCTACTCGATCGTGTCACATATAGATGGGGATATACCATGCCTTTGCTCCGATGTGTGAATGAAGAAGAGGCTAATTATATATTGAGAAAGATTTATGAAGGCATCTGCGCAAACCACTCGGGCTGGAAGATGCTGACCAAGAAAGCCCTACGAGCAGACTATTATTGGCCAACCATGGAGGTGAATGCTCGAGATCTGGATAGAAAATACGATAAGTGTCATAGGTTCACCAATGTCTCCAGGTTCCCACCTTAAGATTTGACTCCCATCTAGAGCCCTTGGCCTTTTGCCCAATGGGGAATTGATATCGTCGGACCTCTTCTGAAAGGGAAAGGACAGAAGAAGTTTGCAGTGGTAGCGATTGATTACTTTACCAAGTGGGTCGAGGTTGAAGCCCTGCTAAATATAACAGAGCAGAACATGAAGAAGTTTTTGTGGCGAGGGATAGTGTGCAGATTTAAAATTCCCCAAGTAATTATAACTGATAATAGAAAGCAGTTTGAGGGACACCAGTTCAACGAGCTTTGTGAGCGACTCGGCATCAGCCACCATCATTCATCACCTGAGCATCCCCAAGCTAACGGATAAGTGGAAGTGGCAAATAGATCACTCTTGAAAATAATCAAAACTAGGTTGGATAAAGCAAAGGGAGAATGGGTAGACGAGCTGCCCAGCATATTGTGGGCCTACCGGATGACTAAGAGGACCCCTACTAGGCATTCCCCATTGTCTCTCACCTTTGGCATGGTGGCCATGATCCCAGTCGAGGTCGGCTTACCTTCTGTAAGGCTTGAGCTTCATGACCAGGCCCAAACGAAGAATCACTGTAGCTGGATCTGGACCTTTCGGAGGGAAAAAGATTTGAAACTGCGATCCGTGTGGCTGCCTACCAGCAGAAGATGCGAAAACATCACAAGAAGAGAGTCAATCCTAGGAATTTCGTGGTTGGTGACCTCATCTTCAAGCGAGTGAATCAATCAACAAGAGATGCTCGGGAAGGTAAGCTCGGACTAAATTAGGAAGGACCATACGTGAACATCTCATACAAACGATAGGGAACGTACTGGCTAAGGGTGGAACCAGAAAGATCTTGCCCTACCCGTGGCACGAGGAACATCTGACGCTTTATTATGCTTTGAATTTAATTTTCATGAAACATTTGTTCATTTAATTTTGTTTCTTTAGTGAACATTAATTTCTATTATTTATTTACTAAAGAGATTCTCTGAACTTAACTCTACGTGTTATTCATGGTTTGATGACAGGTAACTACCTGCTAGGCCAAGAAAGCCTAAGGGGCAGTTCGACAAATCGGTTTCTCCGAGAGTAACTGATCGGCGGAGAAACCTGCTACCTAGGCCAAGAAAGCCTAAGGGACAATTCACAGATCGATCAATCCGAGAACGGTCAATCGGTGGAGGGAGCCTGCCTGCTAGGCCAAGAGAGCCTAAGTGGTAATTGAATAGATCGATTTATCCATGAACGGCCGACAGGAATAGAAAACCTACCAGCTAGGCCAAGAGAGCCTAAGGGGCAGTTCGACAAATCAGTTTGTTCAAGAGTGGCTGACCGACGGAGCAAACCTGCCCACTAAGCGAAGAGAGCCTAAGAAGCAGTTCAACAGATAGGTCAATCCGAGAGCGGCGAAGGAAAATTACCCGTTAGGCTAAGAAAAGCTAAGGGGTAGTTCGACAGATCGGTCGATCCGAGAGCGACTGACCAATAGAGGAAACCCGCCTGCTAGGCTAAGAGAGCCTAAGTGGCAGTTCGACAAATCAGTCGGTTCGAGAATGACCGACTAGCAAAGGAAGCCTACTTGCTAGGCCAAGGGCTTACGGGGTAATTCGACAACTCGGTTCGGCCTGAGGGTGGCTGACTGACCAAGAAAAACTCTCCGATAGGTCGAGAGCCTGTGGGACCAATCGACAGCCCGGCCGTCCAGAGGACCCACCAAGGAATTCGATATACCAATAACTCAGTCGCCTTATAAGGTCAATCGAGATAACATGTCAACAGATCGGTCACCCTGTAAAGCCGACCGAGATAGACAATGTATCGGCAGCTCGGCTGCCCAAAACATGTCCTGATATGTCCAAACATCACTTAAAAAGTTCCGGTACGATTACTAAAGGTCTATCGCTTTTGGTTTGTCCCAATTTCTTAGTTCGTTATTAAGTCTTCATTATTACGTTTTAAATTAAATCCCTAACTTATTGTTTAAATCCATTGAATTAAAGATTACCACACTTCAGATCTGCTCGACTTTAGATAAGCCACGTAATATGATTTTACAGTATTAATCAAGTTACCCGTAAGTTAGAGATCAGAACTACTTCACTCACAAACATCCAAACAAATGTACAACACATAAGAAATCATGGCAAAGAAACATCAGTTTATTAATTCCTTAAGATCTTTACATCAGAGAGGAATCAGAGGACTCTTAAAGAAAAAGAGAGAAAAATGAGGACGACGGCTGAGTCAATCTTGATCTGGCCCGCCGAGGGCCAAGACCGACGACAGATCCAGATCAGGATAGAGCTTGAGGATTTTCTTGTTCACATCCTCAAACCCTCGCCTGATATGTCTCAGCTAGCCAGTCCTGGGCCCCATCCCCATCCTTGAAGGCTTCGACCGCCTCCACATTGGCTGACTCCACCCGGTCGTGAAGTCCCTCTAGCTAGGCCCCCATCTTCGCTGCCAGCTCATCGGCACGTTGCTTTAGGTCTGACTCTGCCGTAAGAGCAGCTTTCAGATTCTCAGCTTAGGTGACCGCCTCATCGTTGGCATTCTTAGCCTTGGCCAAATCCACAGCACTAGCCTCGGCCTTGGCTCGGGCCTCTCTCAGCTCGGCCTCGAGCTCGAAAACCCTGGCATTGATGAACTCACCCCTCTTAGTCTCCTTGTTGAAGGCATGATTGGTCTCTACATAACAAGTGCCGAGGTCAAAAGTTAAAAAGGATCAAACCTAAAAAAAAAAAAAAAAAACTAAATGGAAAAACCGTACCTTGGCCAAGGCGTGAGCTATCTCATGAGTGAGTCGGCTGATAAGTATGTCCCGCGTCTGAGCCAGATCATCGGGAGTGATGATCCCCTCCATCCACTTGATGGTGAGCCAGGTTTCATCTAGCAAATTGGGTACCCAATTAGCCTCGTGCACAGAAGAATCGATCTCCCTCAAGGGAACGGAGGGGCTGGGGGATCCGGCTGCAACCGATCTCCCTTGTCCATAAGTTAGCTGATAAAGCTTTTTAATGTAGTGCTAAAGAGCAAGAAGATGCCTAATGCATGGAGAAAAAGTATCCTTATACCCATATACAAGAATAAATAAGATATTCAGAACTGTGAGAACTACCGTTGGATTAAATTGATGAGTCATACGATGAAATTATGGGACAGAGTTATTGAGAGACAATTAAGAAGGACAACAAATATTTCAGAGAATCAATTTGGTTTCATGCCTGGGAGATCAACCAAGGAGGTGATCTTTCTCTTGAGGAGGTTAACGGAACAGTATAGAGAAGGTCAAAAAGATTTACATATGGTGTTCATTGATTTGGAGAAGGCATATGACCGGGTTCCTAGGGAGATTCTATGGAGCATATATTGAGGCAATAAAAGACATGTATGATAGAGCTGTTACATATATACGGATGACTGGTGGAGAGACTATGGAATTTCCTATCACAATTGGTCTACACAAAGGCTCAGCATTAAGCCCATACTTGTTTGCCCTAGTTATGGATGAGATTATAAGGCATATTCAGGATGATGTCCCGTGGTGTATGCTATTTACGGATGACATTGTCTTAGTAGATGAGACGAGAGAAGGAGTGAATGCTAAGTTAGAATTATGGCAGGAAATGTTAAAAACAAAAGAGTTTAGACTAAGTAGATATAAAACAGAATATATGGAATGTAAGTTTAGCTAAAGTAGGACAACTGGGGACATAGAAGTAAGTTTGGGCACATAAAAGATTCTAGAGAAAGAAAACTTTAGGTACCTTGGATCTATGGTGCAACAGGATGGAGGGATTGATAATGATATAAGGAAAAATGATTCAGGCTGGGTGGACCAAATGGAGGAGTGCTTTGGGGGTCTTGTATGATCGAAAAGTCCCCCTCAAAGTGAAAAGCAAGTATTATAAAGTCGCGATAAGACCAGCATTATTATATGGATCAGATTGTTCGATAGTAAAGCATAATCATATTCAGAAGATGGCAGTTGTGGAGATGAGAATGCTAAGATGGATGTCTGGGATCATAAGGAGAGATAGGGTTAGGAACGAGGAGATTAGGGGCAAAGTAGGAATAGCACCAATTAAAGATAAAATGAGAAAGAATCGTTTAAGATGGTTCAGCCATGTTAGAAGACGCGCAATGGAAGGGTTAAAAGGTGTGAAAACATGGGGATTACTAGGAGCGGGAGAGGGAGTGGGAGACCTAAGAGAAGTTGGAAAGAAACTATTAGACATGACCTTGTCTCGATGGATCTAACATAGGACATGGCCCTCATCAGATTTGATTGACATCATCAAATCTATATAGTTGACCCCACCTAATAGGAAAAGGCTTAGTTTGGTTTGGTTTGGTTTGGTTAACAATGCATATGTTCTATGTTTGTCCTTCTTACTCCAAAATATCTAGACTCCAAAACATGCCTCGCAAGTAACTTACGATTAACTCTAAGTACCATATCACTTTCATGTTTTTGAGATAAGCAGTTTGAGTATTTTTGCCTCATTGGAACCTCGTGAATAGCTTCTTATTATTGCAACTCTCTTTTTTGGATGTGTTCATTTTTAATATATTTCTTATATTGTCACACATCCATTTTTGTATTCTCATGACGATCACACTCATCTTACGAGAATATTCATTTTAAATGACCCAATACTCGATACCATATACCATATTTGGCCTAATGTTGTCCTATAGATTCTTTTTCTTTCAACTTGATAAGTAATTTTTGGCAACACAAAATGCTCGAGAGACTTCCATTTTAAGCACCCATCGAATCCATGGATTCTATTCCCTTCAATCATTTCATTCGCATGGATAATTGATCCAACATATGACACATAATCACTTCTTGGATTTTTTGATACTCAATTTTTTCTTTGGCCTCATTCGTAGTTTTAATTTTACTGAATTGCAATGCTCGTATACAATATTTGTCATTCCTACTCTAAAATCTTTAGACTCTAAAGCGTGCCTCCAAAGTAACGTAAGATTAACTCCAAGTACCTTCCGGCTTTCTTATTTTTTGTGATCGGCAGTTTGAGTATTTTACCTCATGGGAACCTGGTGAATAACTTCTTGTCATTGCAACTCTCTTTTTTTGGTTGTGTTAATTTTTAATATATTTTTTGTATTATCACACATTCATCTTAGTATCCTTATGTCCATCACATTTATCTTACGAGAGTAGTCCTTTTTAATGACCCAATACTCTTTATCGTAAAACATATTGGGCCCCTTGTACTATAAATTTTTCTCTTTCAGCTTGATAACTACTTTTTGGCTACACAAAATGCTCGAGACACTTCTATTTTAACCATCCACTTGAATTCCATGGATTCTTTTCTCTTCAACCCTTTAATTTGCATAGATAATTGATCCAAGATATCTCACGTGATCACTTTTTTGTATTTTTCGATACTCAATTTTTTCCTTATCGTTATTTGTTTATTTATTTTTCCTGAAATTGTAATGCATATATTTAGCAGTTGTCCTCCTTCATCTAAAATCTCTATACTCCGAAGCGTGCCTCCAAAGTAACTTAAGATTAACTCCACGTACCTTACCCTTTTTTTATTTTTTGAGATTGACAGTTTGAGTACTTTTACGTCACCGAAACCTTGTGATTAACTTCTTTTTAAATCAATAACATCAAGATCTTAATTAGTCAGCAACGGGGAGCTGCCTTAAGTTGAGTTGATGCCTACCTTTTAACAAGAATACAGTTTACCCTTCCTAATCCTAAAGCAAGATGGCATAGATCGTCTTTCACATGGCTTGTCCCTAAGCCAATAGTTCTTATTGCAACTCTCTTTTTTTGAATGTGTTCATTTTAATTATATTTCTTGTATTGCCACATATCTATCTTCGTATCCTCATGTCTATCACACTTATCTTATGGGAATATTCCTTTTTAGGGACCCAATACTCAATACCATATACCATATTTGACCTTATTGTTGTCCTATAAATTTTTTTTCTTTCAACTTGATAAGTACTTTTTGGCTAGACAAACTGCTCGAGGCACTTCCATTTAAAGCACCAGCTCGAATTCCATGGATTATAGTCCCTTCAATCCTTTCAGTTGCATAGATAATCGATCCAATATATGACACGTAATCACTTTTTGATACTTAAATTTTCTTTGGCCTCATTCGTAGTTTTAATTTTACTGAAATTGCAATGCATGTATTCAATATTTTTCATTTTTACTCTAAAATCTATAGATTCCAAAGCGTACCTCCAAAGAAACTTAAGATTAACTCCGAGTACCTTACCACTTTCCTATTTTTTTGATCGATAGTTTAAGTATTTTTACCTCTCAGAAACTCGTGAATAACTTCTTGTTATTGTAACTCTTTTTTCTTGGATGTGTTCATTTTTAATATATTTCTTTTATTACTACACACTGATCTTAGTATTCTCATTTCCATCATACTCATTTCACAAGAGTGTTCCTTTTTATACTCTACCATTTTAAAATTTTTGCCTTATTGTTGTCCTATAACTTTTTTATTTTTTTTCCTTTTAGCTTGATAAGTACCTTTTGGCAACACAAAATGCTCGAGACACTTCCATTTAAACCACCCACTCAAATTCCATGGATTCTTTTCTCTTCAATTCTTTCATTTGCATAGATAATTGATCCCAGATATGGCAGCTTATGACTTTTTACACTTTTTGATAGCCAATTTTTTCTTTGGCCTCATTCGTAGTTTTAATTTTATTAAAATTACAATGCATAAATTCAATAATTGACTTTCTTACTCTCAAATCTCTAGACTCTAAAGCGCGCCTCCAAAATAATTTAAGATTACCTCCAAGTACCGTGCCACTTTCTTGTTTTTTGAGATTGGCAGTTTGAGTATTTTTACCTCACCGGAACATCGTGATTAACTTCTTGTTATTGCAACTCTTTTTTTAGATGTGTTCATTTTTAATATATTTCTTGTATTATCACACATCTATCTTTGTATCTTCATGTCCATCACAATTATCTTACGAGAGTATTTCTTTTTAATCACACCCAATACTTTATATCATATAGCAAATTTGGCCCTATCATTGTCCTATATATTTTTTTCCCTTTAGCTTGATACGTATTGTTTGGTTACACAAAATGCTTGAGACACTTCTATTTTATGCACCCACTCAAATTCAAGGGATTCTATTCCCTTCAATCTTTTCATTTGCGTGGATAATTGATCCAAGATCTCGCACGTGATTTATGCACTTTTCGATACTCAATTTTTTCTTTGACCTCATTTGTAGTTTTAATTTTACTGAAATTGCAATGCTTAGACTCAATATATTATCCTTCTTGCTCTAAAATCTCTAGACTCGAAAGCGTGCTTCCAAAGTAAATTAAGATTAACTCCAAGTACCTTGCTGCTTTCTTGTCTTTTGAGATTAGCAGTTTCAGTATTTTTACCTTATCAGAATCACGTGAATACCTTCTTGTTATTGTAAACTTTTTTCTTAATGTGTTCATTTTTTATATATTTCTTGTATTAGCACACATCTATCTTAGTATCCTCATGTCATCACACTCATCTTACAAGAGTATTCCTTTTAAATTACCCAATACTCTATACAGTATAACATATTTGGCCCTATCATTATCCTATAATTTTTGTTCTTTCTACTTGATAAGTTCTTTTTAGCCACACAAAATGCTCGAGCCACTTCCATTTTAACCACCCACTCGAATTCCATGGATTCTATTCTCTTCAATCCATTCATTTACATGGATAATTGATTCAACAAATTGCACGTGATCACTTTTTTCACTTTTCGACACTCAATTGTTCGTTGGCCTCATTCATAGTTTTAATTTTACTGAAATTGCATTGTGTATATTTAATATTTATCCTCCTTAGTCTGAAATCTCTAGACTCCGAAGCATGCCTCCAGAGTAACTTAAGACTAACTCCAAGGACCTTCCCGCTTTCTTGTTTTCTGATATCGACAGTCTGAGTATTTTTACCTTACCGGAACCTCGTGATTAACTTCTTGTTATTGTAACTCTCTTTTTTTAGATTTTTTTTTAATATATTTTTGGTATTACCACACATCCGTCTTAGTATCCTCATGTCCATCACACTCATTTTACGAGAGTATTCATTTTTAATATTCTAATACTGTATATCATATAACAAATTTGGCCCCATTGTTGTCCAACGAGCTTTTTTCTTTCAGCTTTGATGAGTATTTTTTTAGCTTCACAAAATGCTTGAAACGCCTCCATTTAAGCACCCACTCGAAATCCGTGAATTATATTCTCTTTAATCCTTTCATTTGCACGGATAATTGATCCAAGATATCACTGATGATTAGTTTTTGCACTTTTCAGTACTCAATTTTTTCTTTGGCCTTATTTGTAGTTATACTTTTATTGATATTGAAATAATTTATTCAATATTTGTCCTTCTTACTATCAAATCTCTAGACTCTAAAGCAGGCCTCCAAGGTAACTTAAGATTAACTCCAAGTACTTTGTCACTTTCTTGTTTTTCGAGATTGGCAGTTTGAGTATTTTTGCCTCACCGAAACTCGTGAATAACTTATTGTTATTGCAACCTTTTTTTTTTTGGATGTGTTCATTCTTAATATATTTTTGTATTACCACAAATCCATCCTAGTATATTCATGTTGATCACACTCTTCTTACGAGAGTATTCCTTTTGAATGGCCCAATACTCTATACCATTGTTCTATAAATTTTTTTCTTTCAGCTTGATAAATAATTTTTGGCTACTTAAAATGCTCGCGGGACTTCTATTCTAATCACCCACTCGAATTCCATGGATTCTATTCCCTTCAATCCATTCATTTGCATGGATAATTGATCATACATGTCGCACGTAATCACTTGTTACACTTTTCGACACTCAATTTTTTGTTGGCCTTATTTATAGTTTTAATTTTATTGAAATTACAATGCATATATTTAATATTTGTCCTCCTTACTCTAAAATCTCTCGACTCAAAAGCATTCCTCCAAAGTAACTTAAGATCAACTCCACGTATCTTGTTGCTTTCTTGTTTTTTGAGATCGGCCATAACTGTTGGGTAAATAGACCTGCAAATTGGTCTTTTCAGATGTAATTCTTTGTTAAACATGAGGGAACAAACTTACAGACATATAGTTTACTTTTGATTAATAATTTTTCTTTGCTAGATGCAGATATTAGAAACTTTTCCTGATTAAATATTTCACAGTGCAGATACATGGACCTGATAGATGTTAGACGAACTCGCAGATTGAAGAAGTTGGATATTGTGGCTGTATTATTATTTCTCAAACCATGCAATCTACATTTTCTGATTCATCTACAATTTTTGTGAAGTTGAATTATCGAAGCACATTGGCATCTTTATTTGGATTAGTATGTTATATGATCCTATTTTTGGTGCAGTACAGGATGGCAAATTAAGGGTTTTCAAGTGGTCAGCATGGAAACTATTCTTGATGAAGCTAATGCTCACGCTTCAGTGAAGGACTTGGATTTCAGGTTCACATTAATAGCTTCACTAAACTAACTTTTACTCTTGATTTTCGCTGTTAAAAATTGCTCCATCTGCAAAGTTCTTTTGCTGACAATGGTATTTGGCCATGTCTGGGAGACCTGATGGGAAATTTCTAGTCTCAGTAGGAGATGGTGCCTCTGGTAGGGTTTGGGATGTGCATCGTCCACGCCTGTTGCTTATTTATTAAAGGAAAATGTGAGCAATAGTTTGTACTTAATGTTTCTAATGAACTAAGATTCTGAGAAAATATGGATACACTCTCTATTTCACCATCATCACTGACTCGCTTTTCCTTCTTCAAGCCCTCATTTCTGATAAATTGATTCTAAACCACGATAATGTCACTCTCAAGAAACTCACAGATCTTACTTTATGATTCTGGGCTGATGATGGCACTTTCAAAATCTTTCAGGTCACCCAAATTTGCTTTTTTCTCGGCAAAATAGTTGCTGGGTCGTTGTCTCCCCGCCTCCCCTTTTTTTCCTAGTATTTGTGGGGATTTTGGTAATTAGGTGGCTGACTTGCACTACAGAGCTGAGTTGGTTAGTCTTTGCAGAGATGTGTTTGAATCTGAGCTCTTTTAACTCGACTCCACCCAATTTCCGAAGAGGATGATCGAGGCCAAAAAGCCTGATTTCGTTGCTTTTGCAGGTATTGATTCCTTGTTTGTTTTTACTTTTAGATATTGAAAATATAGAAATCATTTCTACATTTAGTTTTCTTAATTTACTAAGCTACCACTGGGAGTTCTGGGACTGATTTTGTTTTTTGGATCACATAAACTAAAAGAAAGAGAAAAAGGAGAATGGAAAGGCCCCTAGAAGATGTACAAACAAATTTCCTATGATAGAGCTTCAGCTACAGTGTTGATAACATTGATTACTTGGCGGTTGGAAATATTTAGAAAACTAGTTTTGGACATTCATGTATGTGTGGGCATCCATATATGTATATTCATAATCTATTATTCTTGATATTTAATTATTTATCTTTCTTTTTTTGGCTGAACCCAACTTGGAACTAAAGTTTTGTTTAGTATTGATCTTTCTTTTATTTATTATTATTTCTTTTTATTCAGGAAAAAAAGTACAAAGCATTGATATATGAGTCTGGAAAAGGAAATGAAGTTTTGGGGATCAGTTTTGTATTTATGTGGAATTAAGAAATAGTTCGGCTTACTTACCAATAAAAAAGAAAAAGAAAAAGAAAAAAAAAAAAAGGAAAGAAAGAAAAGAAAGTAGTTTGGAAAGAAAACAAAGTAGTTTGGCTCCATTTAGTGTGGCTTCTGATGAAATGCTTCTTGTTAGGAGTTTTGTAGAGAAGAATTGTGCATTAAAAGGATTCTAATTACTGTTTGGTTGCTGCACCTCGAGAAAACCTGTCACTTTATCCTTGTGTCAAAACACCTTGATTACTGTTTTGCTAAAAATTTATATTTCTACATCTATTCAACAAGGTCTGATATTAAAAAATAATTATAATGGAAGGCTTCATTCATGCACAATTGCGATATGAAAGCATTTTGAATAATTATGTAAAAGATATAGAGAAATTCATATATTTAAAAAAGTGAGAGATTCAAATAATTTGAAGTTTGAAAGTGATAGACGAAAGATTCTAAGCCTTGAAAGTGATAGATTAGATCATGGGGGAGCTGATTTGAGCAAAATAAATGGAAAGGAAAAGCCAAAAGAGTCGGTTGGAATCGTTTGGTGCATCCTAATACAAAGTGCCAAGATGTCCATTTAGGTTGTTGTAATGACAACTTAATTGTGAGCAAGGACAGTTCATAGCATTACCAGTTCAATTTATTAGGTGTCCTATAGAGGACTGTAAGGGATTCAACATCCTCCACTATGTTATACTTTTGGCCAAGGTTTTTTTTCTTTTCCTTAATAAGAAATCAAAATTATATTAGATTGAAGTTTCAAGAAGATGCAAGAAGGACCACCAGGTCATTGTCCTTTATATCAAAATTCTAGTCAATGCTTAAAAAGTTTTAGCCAAGTTTTTCGACACTGATTACAATAGCTATATGGGTAAAATATGGGCTTATGTAATCCATTTGTTGTCTGTCTAGAGGGAGAAGTAATGAAAATCTTTTGAAGTTGAGTTGCTTACCTTCATGTTGGAATAGTGGCGCTTAATTAGCTCTTAAACACTTTGGTCTTTGGGGGGATTTTTTCAAAATAAATTATTTTGTTGATTTCTTAGCAAGATGGGTAGGATTGTGGAATAGGATGCTTTGTGGCGTGTTGTGGCTTTGTTGCTAGGTTGGTGGGTTCGAGTACTATATGGTGCTCCATCTAACATTGTTTTGCTATTTGGGTTGTACTTGAGAAAAGAAAGAGATGAATGAAGAGCTTTGAAGCTCAATTCAGCTCCTCAAATTTTGAGCATGGGAAAGTACCATATTTGTTTATTTTATCTTATTTTATTTTTTTGGAGGTGGGGTTGATATATTTCAAACCTAGAATTTTTATTTTTATTTTTTGTAAGTAGTTTTCTTTTGATATGTACACGTTCAAAACAAATGAATCACTTCCTATGGTTACATTTTCGTGATGATTTTCAATAGACATGTTAGATCATAAAACTTTTGTTGCTCCCTAATAATTAAATTTGTTGAGGGAAATAAACTAATACAAATAATAAAGTAACTTCTCTCCCTATTAGTTTAAGTTTTTAAACGGGATGGTGGCTAATATTCTAACATGGTACTTGGTAGGTAAACATCATGAGTTCAAACCTCATTGTCACCCAAACAGTCAATCGTTGCAAATGTTTGGCAAATTAAAAAAAAAAAGTTAGCCTCACCACACTGGGGGCATATTCAAAGATAATAAATCAATGTAAATAATAAAGCCGCTTCTCTACCAAAAAGCTTGAGTTTTTAGGTAAGATTGTTAGGGATTATACTGTAATTGGCAAATTCATAATCAAAACAATATTAATTAAAGTGTCATGTAACTACT
>QLOD02000038.1:8136659-8150373 GCA_003260245.2 Sideroxylon spinosum | reverse complement strand
TAACTATTACCACCATTGAATTAGAAATTACCCATTCATTAGTCATTAATAATATTTAAGAGAAATCTACATGTTATCAACCATCTTCTCCCCAACTTAAAAGACACATTATCCTCAATGTGTGTTTCGTGCAAGAACAATATTGAAGGAAAAATAAAATGGCATAAAATGCATATAAACAACACCTCCCAACTTGATGTGCAAATGACTAATGATGTTAAGATAAATAAATAAGAAAATGAAAGGAAATAAAATAAAATTTACTAGAAAAAAATAAAAGATAAGGGAAAAGAAATACCTCATGTCATCAGCATATTTCACTAAAATGGCATTAATTGAATGAATCTTCTCCTCAGATAAAGGAAAATCTTATGGGAGTAGCTCACCACGATCAGACTCGATGTTAGTACTCTTCTCTATCTCATTACCCAAGTCAGGAATATCTTCTAAGGGAGGCATATCATCGTCATTCGAATGTGATGAAGTATCGAATAAGACAATAGTGTCAGCGTCAGTGTAAAAATTAGGTGCATCAGGCCATTCAACAGACATATCTACCTTAGCCTACTCCATACGCACCAAAATTTCAATATCAACCTTATCCCACCATTCCCCTGTAAGAAACTGGTCAGGGGTTAAATGAATTAAAGAAGGGTAAATAAGAGGGTGGGGTAAAGAATTACTCTCCTCAAAACACTCATCAGGCCACTCTTCAAGGGGACGCTCTAAGCTCACTAACTCATCATCCTCACTTAGATTATCAATATAAGTCTCAAATTCTTTTTCCTCATCTAAGGGGTTAGAATGGTTACTTATAGTGAACCTATCTTAGCACACAATAAATAAGAAATGAAATAAGAATATTATCGTACAGCAACCAAACATAAGATAAAAGTAAAGAGAAGAAGAAAATAAAAAGAACGTAAGATAAAAAAGAGAAAAGGGAATAAAGAAAAAGAAAACATACCAGAATAAGCTATGAACACAATATAGGAAAACTCATCAGCATAATCATAACGTAAACTACAAGTATAAAATAAAGATTACAAATAAGTGCCTGAGTTTTAGGGATACAAAGTTAAGTATTAAGTCCAAACCCTAAACTTTCAATTATTACAAACATGAAAAGTAAACAAAAGAAATAAAGGAAATAAAACTAAGTGTCAATGTGGATGTGTGTGAGAAGAGTCACAAAGATGATCCAAGATACTCTATAAGAGGTGACCCTGAGTCTGCTGAGACCACTGGATTTGGAGTAAAAGCTGGTGGTCCTCCTCTTGATTGATCTCCATTAGACTCATCCTTTTCGCTAAGGCATCAATTCGGGAAGCTAGTTCAACATTGGAGACCTCAAGTTCCAATTCCTCTTCAGGTTGCGCCTGTGACCCACTTCCTTCCTCATCAGTCTCTGATCTTCTCTTTTTAATTCTAGCTGCTTGGCCTCAAGATTTAGAATATAAAATGATATTGAACGGGTTCAATCCTAAAGCCAATGGCATGTCATCTGTAATTAGAGCACCCCTTTTTTTTTTTTGAAAATCTCAATAAGTGCACCACCAAATGGTAATGTGGTAAGGCCTCCAGGGTGCTCGTAACTATATAGAACATGATGCCAGAAATAAGGGTGAAGATCAATAGTTACGCTGATTCCAATTGCATATATTAAACGGACTCTAAGAGGGGTACAGTCGGCATGCCTATTCTGTGAAAGAAGGTTGGTACAGGAGAACATATGTAAGGCCCAATATTTATCATTTGAGACAGAACTAGGCTTCCTATATTCTCTGGTCCATTCTTGACCTTTTAACAATATTTCTCAGGAGATGATGGATAGTGATGGTGTGCCCTCAGCGGGGTAAGAAAATTATGGGTGCTCAACACGAGGAAGTTGGAGAACTACGGAAAAATCATTGTGCGTGAGCACAATTTCAACTCCCCTTACCGAACTGACTATTTTTTCCCGACTCTTCCTCTTAATAAAGGAATTTTCTTTAATATTGGCAAAGAATTCCCGCACAGTATCCACCACACAACTGGAGTGAAACTGTGCCACACCTAACCACTGCTTACCTTCAAAATTCTGGTGTAACATAAAGTCCTCACCTTTGAATTGATCAATTTGCCAGAAACGTTCAATTACGATATACAAGCCCAAATATCATTGTATTAGCTTTCAGCTTCCTTTTTTCAAAAGCGTTTTCGATCAAAAGATGTGGAGTCAATTTGTTGATTAGCAGGTTTCTTAGTACGTGATGGCATGGTTTCTTCGTCAACAAGAGACAATATTGATACCAAAAATCAGTCAAGAATCAAGGCCTATGTTCACATTAGTTTAGTGGCCCACTAGTAGTCAATTGAACTAAAAAAATTGAAAGAATTGAAGCTAAATTAACTAGTAAAGACTACACATTCAGGTCTTCAATTGATAAACTATATACCTCTATTTGAAGATGGTAAGCTAGAGAGAGAAACTTGAAAGACCCAAATTTGCCTCTTTACCCATGGATAGTGTTCCTTGAAGAATCAAGTTTTTCTATGGAAGTAATTTGCACAAGGAAGTAGATCAAGAGCTGGTTAGGGGTTTTAATTAAAGAAAACTAAGCTAAAAAATAACTAGAAAGAGAAGAAAAAAAAATGGAAACAAAAGAGAAATCACCATAGTTAGGGCTTGAAGAACTTTGACGCTTGAAAACTTACCTACTATGGTGAAG
This sequence comes from Sideroxylon spinosum, assembly GCA_003260245.2. NCBI lineage: Eukaryota > Viridiplantae > Streptophyta > Magnoliopsida > Ericales > Sapotaceae > Sideroxylon > Sideroxylon spinosum. The sequence continues at coordinate 8,147,662 of QLOD02000038.1, read as the reverse complement.
ATGAAGGAGGAAATTAAGCAATCCGTGGGAGAATTGGAATAACCCACACCCTAGAGAATAATCGGATTGAAGAAGGATAAGTGTAGAGAGAGAATAGGAGCTATCAAGATGAAGTAGACGGAGAGAGGTTCAGTTGAATGTAGGGATTTTTAGCAGTGAAGGAGGATAAGTATAGAGAGAGAAGAGGAGCTATGGAGATGAAGTAGAGGGGGAGAGGTTTGGACAAATGAAGGGATTTTTAGCTTTAAAGGAGTATAAGGTCGGACAGTCCATAAGAAGAACCCCACTATGGTCCAGACCGTTTAGCGAGTGGTCCGGACCATCGGCCAAATTTGACTTTTTTTTAAACTAGGAACAAAACAAAAGAGAAAATAAAATAAAACTAACCTAATAAATAGGAATACACCTCATATACAATTTAATTCAAATTATTCATAAGGTGGGGGATCCAAATGATCCTACGTCTCAATTAAGCCCACAAAGTTCTCTAAATATGGTTTTAGCCGGTGTCCATTGATTTTGAAGCCATTTTTATTCCTTAGATTTTTTATTTCAATGGCACCATGTTCGGAAACATTCTTCATGATGAATGGGCCTATCCATTTAGATTGCAACTTACCCGGAAATAGGTGAAGTCGTGAGCGATGAAGAAGCACTTTTTGGCCCTCATAGAATGATCGATGAGTGATGTGTTGGTCATGAAGCCTCTTCATTTTTTCTTCTGAAATTTGGGCATTTTCATAGGCATTATACATAACTCATCAGTTTCTGCAATCTGAAGTTTTCGGTGCAACCCAACCTCGTCAATGTCAACATTGAATTGTTTAATGGCCCAATATGCTTTATGTTCTAATTCAACAGGCAAATGACAGGGCTTTTCGTAAACCAACCGATATGGAGACATCCCTAGAGTTACTCTGTAAGCAGTGCGATAAGCCCAAAGGGAGTCAATCAGTCGTAACGACCAATCCTTACGGTTTGGGTTGACCGTTTTTTCCAAAATTTTAATTTCTCTATTGGCCAGTTCTACCTGCCCACTTGTTTGGGGGTGATATGATATAACAACTTTGTGAATTACATGATATTTACGTAATAAGGTACCTACTGGTCGATTGCATAAATGTTTTATTCTATCACTTATAAATGCTCGGGGCATCCTGAAGCGTGAGAATATATTCTCATGAAGGAATTTCAACACAACTTTGTGATCATTCGTTCTAGCGGAAATTGCCTCAACCCATTTAGAAACGTAGTCTACTCCTACTAAAATGTACTCAAAACCAAAGAAAATAGGAAAAATACTGATGAAGTTTATTCCCCAACAATCAAATACTTCCAACATTAGAACAGGGGATAGAGGCATCATATTTCTCCTAGTTAGATTACCTAAACGTTGACATCGGTCGCATGTGGTACAGAATTGATGAACATCTTTAAATAAAGTAGGCCAATAAAATCCATATTATAGAATTTTGGGAGCGATTTTGTTTATGGAAAAATGGCCACCACATGCTTGAGAGTGACAACATTCAATTATGCCCTGAACCTCCCATTCGAGAACACAGCGTTGAATTACCTGGTCTAGGCAATATTTGAATAGGTAGGGGTTAACCCAAAAGAACACTCGGACAATTCTTAAAAATTTTCTTCTATCCTTAGGACTCCATTCCTCTGGAATTTTTTCTGTCACTAAATAGTTGGCAATATTAGCAAACCATAGAAATGTAGATGCTGTTATTGTAGCTACATTGAATAACTGTTCATCCGGGAAGCTATCATTTATGTGAATTTCATCTTTTGGATAAGCTTCCATCGCTAATCGTGATAGATGATCGGCCACCACATTTTCAACTCACTTTTTATCTCTAATTTCAAGGTTAAACACTTGAAGTAATGGAATCCAGCCTCTTAATCTTGGTTTTGCTTCAGGTTTGGTCAACAGGTATTTCAATGCAGAGTAATTAGTATATATTATAACCATTGAACCAATGCGATAGGAGCAAAAGTTTTTAAAGGAAAAAGACAATTGCCAGTGTTTCATTTTCAGTTGTCGTGTAATTTCATTGAGTTTCAGTTAAGGTTCTACTGGCATAATAAATTACGTGTGCCTTTTGCCCTAACACAGCGCCAATGGCATAGTCACTTGCATCGCACATAAGTTCGAAAGAAAGTGACCAGTCAGGAGATTGAACAATATGTATAGCAGTTAGATAGGTGGTGTTCATTCAAAGGATGCCTCTTATGTTAATAGATGACATAAGGGTTTTGAAATTTCACTGAACAATTGAATGAAACACAAATAGAATCCAGCGTGGGCTGAGAAAGAGCGAATGCCCTTTACAGGTTGTGGAGTGGGAATTTTTTGGATTAACTCTACCTTAGCTTGATTAACTCGAATGCCTTCTTTAGAAACAATGTGACCTAAGACTATGCCCTTAGTCACCATGAAATGGCCTTTTTCTCAATTAAGCACTAGGTTCTTCTCCTTACACCGAGTCAATACTAGATCATGGTTTTCTAAACAATGCTCAAAGAAATCACCATAGATAGAAAAATCATCCATGAAGACTTACATGATTTCTTCTACCATTTCACTAAAAATACTAATCATACAGCACTGAGAGGTAGCAGGGGCATTGCGAAGGCCAAAGGGCATTCTTTTATAAGCAAATGTGCCAAAAAGACAAGTAAAAGTAGTTTTAACTTGATCTTCTAAAGCAACATCAATTTGATTTACCCTGAATAGCCATCTAAGACACAGTAATATACACACCCAGCCACTCTTTCCAAAACTTGATCCAAAAATGGAAGAGGGAAATGGTCTTTTCTTGTCACAGCATTAAGTTTTCTATAATCAATACATACTCTACAACCAGTTTGAATTCGAGTTGGAACTAACTCATTATTCTCATTCCAAACTATAGCAACACCTGATTTCTTAGGAACTACCTGTGTAGAACTTACCCATTTAGATTCAGGGATTGGATATATGATTCCTACATCAAGTAATTTTAGCATTTCAACTCTTACTACTTTTTTCATGTTCGGGTTGAGTCTTCTTTGCATTTGTCTAACTGGTTTGGCATCATCTTCTAAATGGTTTTGGTGTGTACATAGAAGTGGACTAATACTAGTTATGTCTGCTAGTAATGCACCTAAAGCTTTCTTGTGACTCTACAGAAGCTTAACTAGTTTACTTTCTTGATCAGATGTCAACTCAGAGGCTATGACTACAAGTTTGATTTTTACCTAAAAATGCATACTTTAAGTTACTGGGAAGAGGTTTCCTATCAGGTTGTGGAGCTTTCAACTCAGAGGATTTAGCTTTATTTAACATTGGTCCCAATAATACAAAATTTGGTGTCCATTTTCTTGCAAACATTATAGGATACACTTCCAACCAATCATAAATTGCCTTCGTCTCTACTAGTTGGGTTGGCAAAGTCAGATTATCCTCACTAAATGAAAGAACTCTCTCTCATGGATCCTCTAAGAATTCCCGATCTACATAGTCTTGAACTATGGTTTTTATGAAATTCATCACTTTTACGTCAAGTTGTTCATTAGGCTGTTTACCTATATGAAAAATATTAGTTTCAAATTTGATGCTCCCAAAGGACCTTTTTAGTGACCCATTCCTGCAATTGATAAGTGCATTTGAAGTAACAAGAAAGGGTATGCCTAATATGACAATTGTTGAATTTAGAGCAAAAATATTAGTCAGGGCCTGTGTATCCAGTATGATGAATTCTACTGGGAAGCAGAAATTCTCTACCTGAACTAATAAATTCTCAACTATTCCTCATGGGACACTAATCGATCTATCAGCTACTTGCAGTGTCACATGGTGGGCTTTATTTCTCTTAAACCCAATTATTCATAAATTAAATATGGGAGTGAATTTACACTTGCTCCTAAATCAAGCAGTGCTCGGCTAATGTAATAATCCCGTATGTGGCATGAGATAGTAGAACATCCAAATTCCTAATATTTAGGGGGTATACGACCATGAAGTATAGCACTGGCTTGTTCAGTTAGAAAGGCTTTCTCTTTCACATTCAGCCTTCTTTTTACTATGTATAATTCCTTTAAAAATTTTGCATAAGTAGGAATTTGCTTAATTGCATCAACTAGAGATATATTGATTTTAACTTGTTTGAACACCTCTAATATTTCTGCAGGCTTGAGCATCTTTCTTAGATTGTAGGAACCTTTGAGGGAATGGTGGTTTGGGAACATATTCCCTTGAAGTAATCTCTACTTCATTTTCAATCTCTTTGTCCTTCCCTTTTTCTAGGTCTTTCTTTTGTGTTTTCTCACCCTCATTTAATGTTATTTGGTCATCCGTCTGTATTTGATCTTCCACTGTCCGCTTAGGTTCCAACTTTTCCCTAGCTCAACCACCCTACGATGAATGGTTTTGTCTATTACTTTACCATTCCTAAGCATTATGACAGTTTGAATTTGCTCAAGGTTATTTTGAGAATTAGAAGATCCTTCAGCTTGATTTACTTGAGCAATAGATTTGGACATGGCTGAGTAGGCAACTGACCTTTCTACTGATTACTCAGTGCTTGGGTTATAAGAGTCAATTGTCCTTTTATGTCATCCATTGCCCGATTATTTTGGGCCCATAATGTAGCTTGCATAGCCATGAATTGTTGAAGAATCTCTTCGGTAGAACACTTATTAGGAGGAAATTATGTATTTGGATATGGCCCCATATTCTAAAACGGTCTTAGATTATGGATAGAAATTCATGGAATAGGTGGAGGTGGAGGAGAATGAAACTGCTGAGGCATTGATGCTCCACCATTTCTCCATCCAAAGTTAGGATGATTCCTCTTGCCTGGATTATATGTTTTAGAAAATGGATTTCCCCCGTGATTTTGTCCCCGATATGGTGGACGGAATTGGTTTATGACATTAATAGGCATTTCACTAGATTGTTGGCTTTGAACTACTGCACGACAAACTAGGATGGTTGGACAGTCATCAGTCTTATGTGCTTAGCTATCATACAAAAGGCAATAGACACTTGCTACAGTTTCCTTAACAGTTGTGGTCTTCTTTTTTATTTTCAAAGTTTCAATTTCTCTTGATAATGTTGCTATTTTTGCTTTTAGATCATCAGATTTAGTCAACTAGTGTATCCTTTTGGTAGGTGTTGCAATGGCAAATTGGGAATTCTAGGATTTTGTAGTATCCGATGTTTGTGCATTCTTAGCTGGGAATTCAAAGTATTCATACGCTTTCTTAGGGGTTTTATCATAGAACTGACCATTACACATTGTTCCCATAAATTGTCTAAGTTAAGGCGTTGAGGATCCATAAAAGATACTAGCTAGATGCCAGACTTCAAATCCATGGTGTGGACAAGAATATAAGAGTGTTTTGAATCTTTCCCAGCATTGATAAAAGGTTTCACTAGGCTGGGGGCAAAATTCAACATTTAATGTTGAATGGCACTAGTTCGATTTGCACGAAAATTTTTCTTAAGAAATTTGGATTGCATTTCCTTCCATGAGTGAATAGAGTGAGGTTGTAAAAGTTCAAACCACCTTGCAGCTTTATCCTTAAGAGAGAAAGGAAAAAGTTTTAGGAATACTAAATCTACGGGGTAGTTTTGATATTTGAACGTCACACAAATATTCCTAAACCTAGTTAAGTGTTTTTAAGGACTCTTAGATTCTATACCATGAAAGGTTAGTAGAAGTCGGATCATCCCAGGTTTGAAATTAAAGGGTCTTTGATTTTTAGGCCACACTATACAAGATTCAAGTGCATGCCTATCTTGTTGGAGTAAGTCCCTCATTGAATGTCCAAGAATAACAGGTTGATTATTTCCTGCCATTTTTACTATAGGAGTAGAAGTATATGAGATGGGAACTTCTACGAAGAGATTTTCGGTGTTCAATGGGATATTAATATTTTCAAAACGTATTAATCTACCGTCTTCCTCACGATTCCAAGCACTCATAAACTAGATAAACAAAAGATGGAATTCTAGGAAATAAAAAAAATAATCAAAATCAAAATGCTATTTTCAGCATAGTTTCTCCTCCAAAAATGACCTCTCCAGTCGGGGAAGGCATGAGATATTTACCTAAACCAGTAGGTCCTTGACGTAAGGACCTATTCGAGGTGATCGCTCTTTGGTCCTTGGCCATTCATTCTCATTGGGCCTTAGCCTGTCTGGTGAGGCTTTCATAAAAGAAAGAAGGCCCAATGAATTGGGATTTCCCTATTGGGCCGGGTCATTTTGGGGCAAGCGGATCATTTATGATGAAAAGGATGAGCTTCAAGAGAATGATTCGGAGTTCTTGCAGACAGGAAAAGGGCAAAGGTGTGTGGGAGAAAGAATTCTCTGAAGCGAAGTGGGTCCACCGGATATGGCAATAATGTATTCCTAAATATGACCGGAGGAGTGAAGTCTCGCAAACGAGAGTATAGAGTCCGTCTAAAAAGCTCTTTATGACAAAACCTTAATTCTCTATTGCAAATTTTTAAACTAAATTCCAAATCAATGAGATTTTTATGAAATACCCTTCTTTCCTTAAAAATTTCAAAAACTTAAAGTTGTTCTTCTTCTTTTTGAATTCGGATTTCCAAATATTCAACCTCTTTTCACAATTTAGAAATTATTTTCTTGAGATCACTTTACAAAAGAAACATAAATAAAAACTCAAAGTAAATAAATATGTTTTTATAAAAGGTAATAAATAAACTTAAATCTGCAATAACTTAAAGAGAAATCTAAGGGTCCCCAGCAGTGGCGTCAAAAACTTGACTGCCTCTAAAAATTGCATCTAAAAATTACCCCCAAGTGCAAGGGTGTGCAGTGTAGTTTTAACTCGATAAGAACGAGGTCAAATCCATAAGGAACCTACTATTTCAATTTCTAAGTTTCCCAAGATTAAAGAAATTCACTACCTAATTCAAAAGTGATGGTTTCAAGTGTTTGAGGTTCTGGATTGAGTTCAAATTGTAATTAAAATGTAAAACACTTAATTAAACTTACTCTAATAAAAGAATTAAAATTCAAAATTTAAGGTGACAAACAAATGCAATCAAAAGATGAAATTCAAGTAATAGGTCAACATCTTGATTCAACTTTCAATTCCAGGTGGATTGATTATTTCACTGTATGATGTGCTTTTAATACACGATCTAAGTTTCACGTAAAAGAAAAGTAGATCGGAAAGATGTTTCGTGAAAACATACAAAATTTTCTCTATCTCAGTTTTATACTCACATTTAGGATAATAAAACCGAAAGATATTGTTTTAATAAAATTAAGGTTTTAGATTTAAAGTCTTTATCTCAAAAATATAAGAGAAGTTTTAAAGATCCAAAAATCCTTATCAGTTGTTTCAGAGAATATGATTAAGGGTTTTTTTTTTCCGAATGGTTTGAAATAAATGAAATTAAATCTAAAAAGTGTAGATTTCTACGTGTACATTTTCAGATAATACATATAGATCTACGTACATCACAAAGTTTATAATCATCCACCATTCCTTGATTCATTAAATCAAGAACTAAGGTTCTAGCCTAACATGGAATTGCAAACAACACAAGCAATGCAAATAAAAATAGAATATGAGAGTGCATTCATTGTATTAAAAGAAAAAATCAAATAATGTACTTCGAAAGAAAACGAAAAAGTAACAAATCCTCCAACAAGAAATCCAAAAACGCGCAAGAACATTCGTTCTAATAATGAAAAGAACTAAAAAAAGATTTAAATAATTCTCTGTGACAAGACTCTATGACGGCTGGAATGAACTCCCCAAAATAATCCCCTAAGGGTCCTATTTATAGAGCCATTTACAAAACCCTAAAACATAACAAAAACAGAGCCCTAACTTGCCCAGTGGTCCAGACTACCCATGGCTACGGTCTGGATCACAGTGTCCCACTTCTTCCAAAAGGTAATGCAATGGTTCGGACCCCCATGACTATGGTCCGAACCGAGTGGGAGATGGTTCAGACCATCGCCTACTCCGACTTTTTGCTTTGTTCTTCTCTCCTTGTTCATGCTCTAATCCAAATAGGGGCTCTTTGCGTGGACACCGAGGGCTCGTTGTTATTGCTTTCCTCATCTTCATCACTGCTAATCATGATTATTTCCTCTTCTTTCCTATATTGAAGAGAATAAAACAAATAAATGATAAAGAATAACATAACTTGTAGATTTATTAAACAATGCATGCTTCTAATGCTAAGTTATGGAGTTTATAATTACACTTTTCAAGTATAATCATATATTTGGCAGAATGTGTCACTGCTAGTGACAACTTAGACCTTAATTTGGTAAATATATATATATATATATTTTTTTTTTATTTTATTATGGTAAAAATTGAAAGAGATGTCCACGATATGGTAAAACACTCTGAGTTGCTCAATGATATTAATTTTATGACGGCTATTAGTTATTGATGAAATTCCACGTCTCAGTATTGAGATCAATGTTACTCTCTTGAAGAAGCTTATTAGTTTTGTTTGCATCAACCTCACAAATAGGCTTTTAATCCGATATATCAAATACGTTAAGTGGAAAGCCTCAAGAAATTTAATATGATAATTGAATTAAATTTCAATGATTTAATTTAAGGGTCCTATTAATCGGTGCCTCGAGGGAACTTATAAAGGCCAATCAGTATATGCCATGTAATAATATCCCATACTTTGTTGGAGCTATACATAGGAAAAGTGTAAAACATTATTACTTATCATGTTTTCATTGGTTTTAATGGGTTCCCCTAGGGCACCAATTAACAAATGTTTTAATTTAATTAGTTGGTAACTATAATCTTAATATAAAGAGATATATAAATATTAATAATATGGACCTCAAAATTTAATTTCAAATATAATCAAGAGACCAATTGCAATTCTATAATTGTGTGACTTATAATTTACATAAACATGGTTTAATCTGGAATATATTAGAATTCTTTATTTACGTAGGAATTCTAACTCGTAGTTATCCTCTAGTCCTTAATATCCTTTATATATATGATAGTATCAAATTCAAAAAAATCAAAATAACTGAACCATACAATAACCTAACTTAGGAGCAATAAACATGAAGGAATGGTAGATCTAACATGTCACATCCTGAATCCCCACAACTGGTCGTATGAACCTAAAATGCATGTAATCATACATCTCATCTCTAACACCCAGTCCTAATCATAGTCAATCGCAATTGGAGTGGAACTGTAAAATAAAACTACAAAATATAATTAAATAAAACCTCAGTTCCAATTGGTTACAAAACTCTACAACTTAAAATAAATAAAATGCACTAGGCCCGATACATACCCAACCACATCAACAATATAATACATGCATCATCATATCCCTCAAGGAGACCAAAAGAATAAATACAAATAATTGTATCAGCCTCACACCCGAGGCACTAAAACAATATTATAAAATAGTTAAAAGAAAGGACAAAAGAAAATGAAAAACTAGGTCTCTTACATTGACAGCTCCACAGGTAACATAGCCTCAAATCTTGCAACAAAACCTATACGAGTGTGAACACAAATCCACGTACACCCACTATAATATTCAAGCATACATAACTAGTCCTATCATGACACTAACCATGATCATACATTTCAACCATCTAATATAATATAATAATAGTTTAATTAAGCATTTAATTAATCATGTTCACAATTTAACATTATTATTAATAGTTTGATAATTATTAAACTAATCCTCTAACCAAATCTCATCATCCTAATCAAAGTATAATAGCCTACTATACTCAACCTCAACTCAATTCATAATCTCATGACTTTGCACACATAACTCAATGTTGCATCCAATGTAACTCATATACCTTACCACATAACCCATGCACACACAACATACAATACATTTGGCCAGGTATTATACAAGAGTGGCTCGTAGCCACAATACCTAATCACTAACGTATTATCATACCAAATGATTGATCCTATGTCATCGTGAGTATCTGAATCCCTCAAGACAATCAAACACATTTTTATGGTTTACTATCCCATTGGAAATGATAAACAACCATGTGCATGTTTAGGGGCTCTCGATTCATGGGTACTTATTCTCTTTATTTAATAGTACCTCTCAACACCAAACCAAACTCAAGTACATCACATCAATAAGACATTACTCTTAACACCTAGCAAGACATATTATCTAACCTATACCACCATAGCAGTGGGACATCGATCTCAAAACAACAAGACATCACAGCCGAACATATAAAGTAAGACATCGCAACCTATTAAGGTAGGGTATCGCAATCTAATGCACGCCACTCAACATACCCATATCTATGTCATCTTGTGCTCATCAAAATTCCACAACATATCATTAAAACCATGATAACACGGTTGACATCATAGTACCACAATTATAGCAACTTGTTGGAATAAGATGTTAACCCAAGACTTATAAACTTTTATAATTGATTTTGATGGTAATAAATATTGAATTAAATTTTTATAATTAATTTTTAACTAGACATTGTATGAAATGTTACAATTAATTTTAATTTAATAGATTTAAGATAATATGCTCGAAAGAGATTGATATTATTTTTCAAGTATTTTTACGTAATTTGAATGAAGAAATAGAGGAATATCGAAGGTTAGAGTAATGAAAATCAAAGTAAGATGAATACTTGAAGTAGAGTTAACTCAGATGAACATACAAATCATACACATGTTAGCATATGGATGATGTTAAAAAATCTAATGGTTCGAGGTTCATGAGATTTCAACAGATAAACTAGACTTTTATATCTACAACCTTACCAAAGAAAAACTTTTGTAGATCTGAAGTTAAGATATCCAAAAAAAAATAGTTGGAAGAGTAGTCATTATAGAAGATTGTGAATTCTGGAGCTAGTCTTAAATTTTAAGACATAAGTCATACTCTTTAAATTTAAAAAATTTGATTTTTAGTGTGTGAAAACAAGACTTATAAAGCTAAAACTTTTG
>QLOD02000038.1:8125028-8136559 GCA_003260245.2 Sideroxylon spinosum | reverse complement strand
CAAATGATATTTACTTACATATCTAAAAGGTCATTAGTCTACGTTATTGTTAGCTATGAATGTTATGAGGGTAAAAATGACCACAAATGTATCTCAACAAATCTAAATCTGAAAGGGAGCATTGGAAACAGGGAAATTCAAAATTATTTCAACGGCAAAAGTGTATTTTCATTCAGTAACGGCCATTTTGAGATTTTTACCTGTAAATAAAGTCTCAAACTCAAATTCAAGAAAAAGAACAAAGTAAGAAAGAAGTACTTACAAGGAAAAACAAAAAAGTTCAGCATTTTGTAAAGATAGAATGATCCTCCCACACTTGTGCTTCATCCATCTTACTCAAATTATGAGAGTTTCTTTTTTGATTTGATTGAATTTTAAACTCATCATTGTTATTGTAAAAAAAAATGAAAATTTATAACCCTTTTAATTTATGAGAATCGGGTGAATTCTTATTGGTTTTGGTTTAATTGTTAGAACCAAGACAAAGGATATTCTTTGAGAGAGACCGACATAGTGATTTGAGGGTGGAATCATTTGGTGTGAGTAATTTAGGGATAAAATCACTTGAGAAAGGTTTATAACACCTTCGCTAGCTAGTGTGTAATAAGTTCAAAGAGTAGTGAAGAAGTCTCAAAGGAAGGCCTTGGAAAGTAGACGTAGATAACATTGAAATCGAACCATTATAAATCAATTGTGTTTGCTTCTCTTTCCTTCTCTTATATATTTATTACAAACACTAACACTCACACTTTATCAACAAATATTGGATGCTTTTTCAATTTTTTATATTATGAAGAAAATTTCATATTTGATTATTTTTTTTTATATCTGATGTATTTGTTTTACGAATTGAAATTTTTATCTGTAAAAAATATTTCAACCAACCCTATTCACCCTCTAGTGTTTCTACTTAGGAGAACAAGAGACATGAACAAAACTAATCCTATATATAGACATGGATGAAAATTATAACTATTAGATCTGGATCATGTCTAAATTTGATGGATTTGATCCAGATCCGGTCCATTGACAGGCCTAATCAACACATTACTTCTTTTTAGTTTCGAAAGTCCAATTTGAGATCATTTTCCTACAACTAAAACAAAAAAAAAAAAATCCCAAATAAATTTTTATAACGAATTGAATAATATTTATAATAAAATAATATTTAATGAAAAATAATAATAATTTTAAATTATAAAATAGTTGATTCTAATCACTTACCCTATTAGCCTCGATTTTGGAGTGTTCTTTGGAGCTAATTATTAGGCTCACTATGGTAGGTTTTGAGATCTTTGCCAACTTCAATGGGTCTATGACTTAATGTGGTATATCCATGCCAGTGCTTACTTCTTGGAGTATAATAAAGCTAAATATTCCCTCTGCGATGAGGAAACTTATTGTATGCTAGCATTATTAAGATTCTTGCTTAACAGGTGGTAGTTACATATTTAACAAACTTCAACTCAAGGTGTGCACGACTTATCTATTTGGCAAAAACAAAGCAAACCAGTTATAAGCCTCATTTGGATACTCTAAGATACTAATAATAATATTTCAAAAGGAAATATGGTTTGAAGAATTCACTCCATATGTTTTGTGGTTCAAACAACTAGAGGGATGGTGATAATTGAAAGATTATCATATGCATCACTATTGTACTGTTTGAATGGCTCACAATATAGGAGGCGTTTGGAATTATACAAATTAAAATAAATCATGATTTGGTAAATTTGTTTGAACGAATTTGGGCTATATTTTTTAAAGTATTATACAGTTTGAAAATTTATAGACATTTGTAAAGATTTATAAAAAAAAAAATTGGTTTGAAATTTACAGAGATTTGTAAAAATTTGTTGAATTTTTAAAGAATACTAAACCCTCATAATCCAAAAAATAGTGTTCAATATATTACGAGATCACAATTTACTACTTTGTTATGATATTTTATCATTGTTGTAACCCTGAACGTTCAAGTATATAAAAAGAAATGCATATAATTATATTTTTATTTTTCTTGTATTTTTTAAATACAAACCATATTTTTTTAGTATAGGGTTTTCGTTATTGTATAGATCAGGGGTGGGCATGACACTTGGCTTTTGTATTCTATCTTCACAATAAAAATGCTATATTTTACTAAAAATAAATAATAAATTAGAATTATATAGAAATTTGGGGATCTTTGGCAAAATTTTTCAAATGCTTAGTCTTTTTTATTTTGTAACTAGAATTCTAATTAAATAAAATTAAATAAAATAATTAACACATTAGATATAAGATAATTATAACAAGTATAGAAATAGGTAAAGTAAGAAATTCAAAAGTCTTTTATTAGTGTTTGTCAAATAAAATAAAATTGAATAATCTAGCACCACACCCAGTTACACACCTATTTTTACAAACATCCTAGGTGCACTGCCACATAATCAAATTAAAAAAGTAAATCAAATCTGATTGCAGCTATCCATATTTTTCGTTCTACACTACCTCCCTTAACTGTTCTTCATCACCTCCCTGTTCATCGTCACCATCAAACTCGATTGAGATACAAAAAAGAATAAAATAAATAGAGCCATCATTGATGCCAGACTCTAACCGTGTGAAACGCCTCTCTTAAGCGTGATTAGTCACCTCTATCTCACCCTCACTCTTGATATCGATAGCGCACAATATTGAAGCCAACATCAACAGCTCCCTCCTCCACCTCTAGTGATGCAAAATTCTTACCTTCAACCACATTCATGTGGTAGGACTTCTCCTCCCACTTGATTATTGCATCTCATCCTTCAATTTCTGGTTCAATCTTTGATCATTGCTTTTTTTTTTTTTTTTTTTTTGTGGGATCAAAATTCACTTTGTCCTTGACGTTCCAATGACATGGAAAAAGAAAGTTCAAAAAGTTATTAGAATATGGGATTCAATGAAGTGGAGCATGAGAATGAATAAAGGAAATTAAGAATTTAAAAGAGAAAACAGAGGAGCCTAAGGCTGGAATGTTGTTTGATTCCATTAATGATGTTGTCAATTTTTGCAAGAACTATGCAAAGGAAAAAGGATTTGACACGTCTATAAGAACTTCTAAAAAAGTAGGAGGATGGCCGAGGTATGTCACGATGGCTAGTAATCATTTTAGAAACCTAAGATTGAGAGGAGTCAAAGTTCATCAATTGCACCCACAAACGAAAAACAATTGCAAACTAAGATTATTGCAGCGTTATTGGCTGATGGAAAGTGGAAGTTGAACAAAATTGAACTTTTAGTTAACAAGAAAGCTTGATTTCACCGATGCATTGTAATTCTTAATGCAGTAGTGGAAAGGAAACTTTTAGTTAATGAGAAAGCTGGTATGAGACTGAACAAAAGTTTCAATTCATTCGTTAATGAAGGAGGGGGATATGACCAGGTGCCATTTCTGGAGAAAGATTGTTGGAATTATCTTAACTATGTTAGACATTTAGAGCTTGGGGAAGGTGATGCCACAACTATGGAGAATTACTTTGTGAGAATGATGTCAGATAATGCTGATTTCTTTCGCATTATGGATTTAGACAAAGATGACCGAATGAAGAAATTTTTTTCGGCGGATGCAAGGAGTAGAGCTGCTTTCAAAGAGTTTGGGGATGTTATGACATTTGACCTGACATATCAGTTAATAGATATGCTATGCCATTTGCCCCTTTCGTGGGAATAAACCATCGTGGAAATCAGTATTGCTTACGTGTAGATTGATCTCAGATGAAGACACGGCAACATTTAAATGCCTATTTCAGTCATTGCTCACATGCATGTGTGGTTCTCACCTAAATGCAATAATTACGGATCAAGACGTGGCAATGAGAAACGTTATAGAAGATGTGTTCCCAAATACATGACATCTGTGGTGCTTGTGGCATATCATGAAACAGTTACCGGAAAAACTAAAAAGGTACGATCAATATAAAATAATCAAGATGGTCATGCAGAATACAGTTTATAATTCCTTACATAAGTAAGAGTTGGAAGAAAACTGTGATATATTCACTAAGAAGTATGAACTTCATAATAATACGTGGTTACATGGCTTATATGAGAAAAGACATCGTTGGGTACCTCCTTTTGTGAAAGATACTTTTTGAGAAAAAAACATCAATGATGTAGCTGAGTGAGAGCATGCACAATTTTGTTAATGGGTTTGTTCATTAGAAGACTACTTTGAAGCAATTCGTAGAACAATATGAAAATGCATTGTGAAAAAAAAAATAGAAAATTAAATCCATGAAGAGTTTAATTCCATCAACTCGTGCCTCCCTTGTATAACTTCATATCCGATGGAGAAGCATTTTCAATATGCTTACAAGAGAAAAAAATTTAAAGAGATTCAATCGGAACTAATGGAGAAGATTTCCTGTGATTTAGGTGCATATGAAAAAGAGTTTGGCATTTTGAAATATGAAGTATTTGAAGATATATTTTTTGGGGGGAATGGGGAAGATTCTCGCCGTACAACTTTTCATATTTCCATTGATGAGGATACCAGTGACAGTAATTATAACTATCGGTTGTTTGTATCCAAGTGGATATTATGTAGGCATTTAATTGTGGAGTTCATTCATAGGAAGGTTAATCAAATACCAATTAGTACATTTTGGATAGATGGAATTAAAATACCCCAATGAGGCACACAAAAATCCAAATTAGCTATGACAATTGGGCAGAAAAACCACAAGCACAACTTACTGATAAGATGTGCAATGCTTTCTGTGAGGTTACTGAGATAGCGTCTGAAGCTGAAGATTGGTGTAAGCATATAATGGACGGGGTGCATAACCTAAAACTCTCTGTGAAAGAACTAATTTGTGGAAGCAACAAGTGCATTGAAGCTGAAAATTATTCAACCTTGAAAGGGAAGGGTATTGGAATTGCAAAAGAAAGAACAAGCATCCGTAATCCATTTGTTGCTTATTCAAAGGGGCACCCATCTTCCAAAAGAAAGCAATATATGACTGAAAATTTTATTAAGACGGTCAAGAAGATTGGAAAAAAGGCACGAACCAAAAGTAGTAAAGAAGCAAAGGTTGTACCTTATTTTAATTTTTTCAGTTTATTATCTCCAATGATAGGTGCTGACTTTGCTTAATTATTTCATTTTTTTAAGGCTGATGATGTCCATGTACATATGGTAAAGAAAGCAAAAAAGAAACACAAATCAAAAATGGTAAAGCCAAGGTTGTAGCTTATGTTACTTTTTGAAATTTTATTATAACTAATAATTGATGCTGACTTTGCTTAATTTTTCTTATGAATGCTGATGTTCTTAGACATATACATACTATAGCCCCCTCAAGAAAGCATCAACTTATGCATAAGGAACTTTTTTCAGCTCATGTTCGATTGTTGACTGAATGCATAGTATGTTTCTAATTTTACTTAATTTTTTCCATTTGAAAGATTGATGGCCATGGACATATGCATACCTCAGCTCCCCACATGGGATCTTTTAGATTTGGAACACAAGAGAATGTAAGAGTAATAAAATTTCTTACTCACATATTTACTTGTTGTTTTAAATTATGTTGAATTTGGAGTCACTGGATACAACGTATGAGTCCAATGTACAACCTGTAACTTATCATGTTGGCTGAGAAAGTTATGACAGTCACAGCGGGTTGGTGATGTGGCCAAACATAATGGCTTATGGAAGTAGCATGGGTCTGAGGCCATGTTTCGGGTAATTAAACATGATTTCCCATCCAAACAATCAGACAGGGTTTGGTATATTCCCATTTAAGGTATCCATTTGAACTAGAACTTTATTTTTTAATTTTAAATACCTTTTCATTTTGTACATCTTTCCTTTTCTCCTTTCTTAAGGACTGCTATCATCGATCTACAACTTAGAGCCATCAGATTGCTACTACAAATCTCACAGGTTTTGGTTTAATGCCTGTGATGATTGACAAGACGTCGGCTAGTGAATCAAATTTAAAAGATCAAACATAGATGTTAAAGAAGATTTTCTTGCAAAGGGGTGTTCAAAGATTTTGTTGTTTTGACTCTTGGTGGCTACTATTTTACCAATGGATATAGTTTTTCTTGGTCTATGTATTATGAACATCCAAAGGTCGTGTTGCTATCTATTGCTCATAGGCTGTTCTGTTCCCTTTTTTTTTTCTTTTGGCCAAAATTTATTCTTCTCTATGTTTTTTTCTCTCAAGTGGACAGCTAGAGGTATTATATTTACCAACAAACTATTTAGTGATTTTGACAGTAACTGTTTGGTCATGTTTTAAGACTAAAGGAGTACTAATTTGGAAGTTACAAAAGAAAAAATTAGAGTGAAAACATAGTATCATACAACCAATGTTCCCAATTTCAACTTGTAGAACCAAATGGCTGAAGAGAATAGCCGTAAACTAATCTGCAAATAGCTAAAAATCAGTCTCCAAAATGTTGCACAAATCAGGTCCAAGAACTCCTTAATGAGCTACCAAAGTTACTGTAGGAACCAACCAAAAACATTGAACTTTAGTGCGAGAAAATCATAAACAAGAGAATGAAAATTGGGAGACCACTTCCTTTACATCTTCACTACCATAGCCCACACAAATGCACATACACAATACTATAGCAAACTAATGATATATATATATATATATATATTTATGAAGAAAAAGAGAAAATGGGGTTTTTGGCCCCTTTGGCTTCCAACAAAAGCTATCATACATGAACATCGAGTTACATTATTACATTGGAATTAAGAATCACCTGCAAACAGGACTTGAAATTCAAAAGATCAATACCACTTAAACATTTATTTCATATCAAATTCAAAATGTCTAGAACAAAATTTTACTACGAAGCCATGAAAAAAAAATTACAGCATTCTACTTTAACATTTTAAACAAATCAATTTCCTCATTTAGGGGATGTTCCGCTCTTCCACACCCTCCCCTAAAAAAATAAAAAATAGAAAAAACTGACACAGCCCTAGCAAAATAGTGAGCACTCGGGTAGGCGGTAATGTTTTGGGAGGCAGATTCTTAGAAGATGAATGGGGACTTGTCTTTCTTGCATTGGAAGAGGTAGTTTTTTCTTCTTGGCCATGGTTTCTGAAGCTTGTGTGAATCATGGATAGAATTGAAGTCATTCAAATTGCATTCGTTACTTTTATTGCATTCAATGTCCTAGGCATTCCAGTAAAGATAAGTTAGATAATCCAATAATTCGCTTAGTAATGAGTAGATTATTCCTACACATAAAGTTTTGTATCCATATTTTTTAAATTTGCTAGTCAAATAAAAACTCTGCCTATGTTGGGGTATCCGTAATATAGCTGGTCCCAAACCCGGACAAAGGAAGAGGGTTGTACGTTAGGTAGCTGACAGCCAGTATAATATTTAGTCGGATTTATTCATGGATTTGAGACCTAATGAATTTTTTGTGGGGGCGTCCCCCGCTTAGCGATGCACTGTATGGTCCGAGTACAGTGATAAATGAGCAAAGATCGCTGCATTGGCACCCAGGTGTAGTGTTAAATAAGCAAGGGTCTTCATACTTTCTTGGATGAGCGAGGGAGACAAGGAAGCTAGTCTAAAATAGAAGGCTGAGATTAGGTACTTGGAACATTGGGAGCCTAACTGGAAAACTTATGAAAGCGATAGATACAATGGAAAAGAGATGTATCGCAATTGCTTCCTTACAAGACACAAAATGGGTGGGATAGAAAGCTAAAGAGATTGAGAGGACTGGGAATAAATTATGGTGTACAGGACTTAATAGATCGAGGAATGGGGTCGGCATAGTGGTAAGTAAGGACCTAAAGGAAGATATAGTTAATGTAAAATGCTATGGAGATAGGATAATTGCAATTAAGTTTGTGTTAGGAGAAGACACAGTGAATGTAATTAGTGCTTATACCCCCAGGTGGGTCTAGAAGATGGACATAAGGAGAAGTTTTAGGAAGACTAGGAAGGAGTACTATAAGAGATACCCTATGGAGAGATGGTTTTCATAGGAGGAGATTTAAACGGTCATGTAGGACGTGATGTAAATGGATACATAGGAGTACATAGGAGATATGGATATGGTAATAGAGATGAAAAAGAAAATGATATTTAAGAGTTTGCAGTGGCGTATGACCTGATGGTGACGAGCACATTTTTTAAGAAGAGAGATGAACATTCGGTGACTTATAAGAATGGCTCCTCATGGACACAGATTGACTTCTTTTTAACTAGGAAAAGAGACCACCTAACTTGTAAAGATTGCAAGGTTATACTGAGGGAGAGCTTAACTTCCCAGCATAGGTTGTTGATCATAGATGTGCAGCTCCAAAGGTAGACTAAAAAAATAAGTTGTATAAATGCTCAAGGACTAAATGGTGGAACTTGAAAGGTGATAACCAATTAGCATTAAATGAAAGAGTACTAGAGAAAGACGTTTGGGGTAAGTGAAAGTGTAAATAATATGTGGGACAAGGTAGTCAAGTGTATTAGGAGGGTAGAGAAAGAAGTCTTAGGAGAATTTAAAGGGGGTTCATCGGCGGCACAGAAAGAGCCATAGTAGTGGAACGAGGCTATCCAAGATAAGATAAAAGTTAAAAGACAGCATTTTAGATCTTGGCAAAAGGATCAAAATGAAACGAACTTGGAGAGATATAAAGAAGCAAAAAGAGAAACTAAAACGCAGTTAGTGAGGCCAAGGCAAAGGCATATGAGAAGCTATATAGGCGACTCAATACTAAGGAAGGTGAAAGAGAGATATTCAAGCTTGCTAAAGCTAGGGATAGGTGGACCAATGGCTTAAACCAAGTTAACTACTTTAAAGATGAGGATGAAAATGTGTTAGAAAAGGAATAGGAGATAATGGAGCGTTGGAAGAGTTACTTTTACAAGTTATTTAATGAAAGCAGTTATAGTGACATACAATTAGGGCCGCTTACCACCTCTAGGGAAGAATTGAATCATATGTTCTATAGGAGAATCAATAGGGAGGAAGTAAAAAAAGTACTGAAAGTAATGAAGAATGAGAAAGTGATTGGACCAGGTGGTATCCCTATTGAGGTTTGGAGGTACTTGAAGGAGGATGGCATAAGTTGGTTGACAAAACTTTTTAATATAGTGCTAAAGAGCAAGAAGATACTTGATGTATGGAGAAAAAGTATCCTTATACCCATATAAAAGAACAAAGGAGATACTCAGAATTGTGTTGACTACTGTAGGATTAAACTGATGAGCCATACGATGAAATTATAGAAAAGAGTTATTAAGAGAAGACTAAGAAGGAAAACAAACGTTTTAGTGAATCAATTTGGTTTCGTGCCTGGGAGATCAACCATGGAGCCTATCTTTCTCCTGAGGAGGTTAATGAAACAATATAGAGAATGTCAAAAAGATTTACACATGATGTTTATTGATTTAAATAAGGCCTATGACTGGGTTCCTAGGGAGATTCAATGGAGAGAATTAGAAAAACAAAAGTGTGTGTCGCATATATTGAGACGATAAAGGACATATATGACAGAGCCATAACATCTATACCGAAGACTGGCAGAGAGACTATGGAATTTTCTATCACGATTGGTCTACACCAAGGATCAACGTTAAGCCCATACTTATTTACCCTAGTAATGGATGAGATTAGAAGACATATTCAGGATGAGGTACCGTGGTATATGCTATTTGCAGATGACATTATTTTAGTAGATGAGACGAGAGAAAGAGTGAAGTTAGAATTGTGACAGAAAACGTTAGAGACAAAAAGGTTTAGGCTAAGTCGATGCAAAACAGAATATATGAAAAGCAAATTTAGCCAAAATAGGACAACTTGTGGCATAGAAGTAAGACTAAGCACACATAATATTATAGAAAAAGAAAACTTTAGGTACCGTAGATCTATGGTGCAATGGGATAGAGGGATTGATACTAATATAAGTCATAGGATTCAGGCAGGGTAAACCAAATGTAGGAGTGTTTCAGGTATCTTGTGTGATCGGAAAGTCACCCTCAAGGTGAAAAGAAAGTATTATAAGGTAGTGGTAAGACCAGCATTGTTATATAGATCAGAGTATTGGGCAGTAAAGCATAATCATGTTTAAAAGATGACATTTACGGAGATGAGAATGCTAAGATAGATGTGTGGGATCATAAGGAGAGACATGATTAGGAATGAGGAGATTAGAAGCAAAGTAAGAATCACACTGATTGAAGATAAAATGAGAGAAAATCGTTTAATATGGTTTGGCCATGTTAGAAGGCATCCAATGGAGGCATCAATTAAAATGTGTGAAAGCATGGAGATTGCTAAGAGTATAAGAAGAAGAGGGAGACCTAAGAGAAGTTGAAAAAAATTATTAAACATGACCTTGCCTCCATAGATTTAACAAAGGACATGACCCTAAATAGATTTGATTGGCGTCGTCAAATCCATATAACTGACCCCACCTAGTGGGAAAACGGATGGTTTGGTTTGGTTCGCTAGTCAAATAGAAAGAAGCATGTAAATGTTTGATGTTTAGTTTTATTTTCAATCCTTCGATCTCTGTAAGTTGTCAAAAAAGAGCATAGAAACTAAAGTTGGCACTCAAAACTACTTTTTCATGATAAAATGGTGAAGAAAATATACGTCATGAACAATAGTAAGAGGGAACATCTCACATTCTCCTCAAGCTTCAAACAACCACCAAGAAGTTTACAAAATGTGTTTCCAATTTACAAAAGAATAATAAGGGGCTGATTATGCTCCTGCACCTATAAGATTAATTAACCTATTCAACATTCAACTCATGATAAAATGCTCACCAGACATGCCACATTTTAAAAGGCTTCCTATATGTTCAGATGCATGAAACATTGAATTAACCTAGCCTGCTACACTAGATGATCCACAAGTATGTAAAATTTACTTAACCCTCTAATGGAGAAATGAAACGACTACATCATATCTATCATGTCACACTTTCAACAATTACAAACATAAAGTTACTTTGATACCTGTCAAAAACTAGATAGAAGATAAGTCTTCTGAAATAGAATACCACATGCACATAAACAAACACAGTAGAGTTCTTTTCCTCCCTTGACGTTTACAAACTGGAAATGCCAAAACATAACCTCTCTCACACAACTATGTCCTTGTTTCATCAAAATTCAATCCAATGTTTAGAAGAGCAAAAATTTCTTCGCACCAGATAAGCAGAAATTGAAGGCAGAAACAATACAATGAAGCCAGGCTTCAATTGCCCTAAAATAGACCTCAATATACCTTAATTTGAAAATTTGCTCAATTCCTACACAAATGAAGAATAAGAACTGAAGAACAAACAGAAACTGGTTTTGTTGATAAATTAGTGAATTAATCTGAATTAAATAACATAAGAGCCCTAAATTTCAATAGAAATTTCAATGTGGCTAAACTTCAATAGGATTTACCTTGAACAGAAAAACCCCTAATTTTACAACCAGATAAGAAATTTAGTTTTCTTGGGTTCAACAAAGAATGAACCAAGAATTGAAAGACGAGGTGCAGTACTCAAGTGGGAGGAGAAGTCC
>QLOD02000038.1:8076546-8088222 GCA_003260245.2 Sideroxylon spinosum | reverse complement strand
ATAAAATTTATATTATAGTTAGATGCCTTAAAATTAAAAATTGTTCGCTCTCATTCAAATTATATAAAATTTCAGGTAAAAAAATTAGGTTATAGACTAAAAAATTAGGTTATAGACTAACTTTTTTAAAATTTAAGATTCTTTTTAATTTTTATATATATCCGAAATTTGAAAGTCTATTCGGATATTTATTTTTTGTTTACTGAATATAATTTATGATATTGGTTATAATTTTTCTAGGTCTAAATATAACAATAGAAAAAAAAATAAAAAATAAAATAAAAAACATAATTTGCCCTTCCTACCAAAATCTTCATGCCTTATCTTAATCTTGTTGATTTATACTACAGAAAATGTGTTTTTAGTAACAACAAAAATTGTCACAAAAAATATGAGATATATCCCCTAACAGATGAAAATATTTTCAATTAATATTGACGACCTGATAGTTGTATACTAGAACATCGCTGATGCTTTATTCTACACTTGAAGCAAAGTACTGCAGAAATTGTTTGGTATTTTGTAGTCAAATTGTGAGCAAAACTTTAGGATTTTAATTTTATAAATAAATTTAAGAACGTTTTGAGTACTCTTAATTCAAGTCACTTCAAATTTATTTGTCCAAGAAAAAAAGTCAGCCGCAAAACGCTTTTTGTTGGAAAGAGAAAGCTTCTTCCCCCACGCTGGGCACGCATTAAGAGCGAGAGATTTCAAGAATGAAAATCAGGGCATGCATTGGTATATATCTATGTATACATGAACATATAGTGCAAGGGGCACGTCTGTGCTAGTTTGCATTTCTATAATTTTTAAAACATATGAAGCAAAATATACATAAGTAATGTTGTATCAATTATCATCAATATTCATGACTACAAAGTGCATGCGTAAAAGAGAGACTCTATTTGTAATATATGCCACTACCAAGATTTGTTGTGGTATTATAATACCAAACAGAACTTAAAACTGCTCTTATATGCCTAGTAATTATTTAACAGAAATAATAATAATAATAACAACAACAACTAGGTAATAAAAAAAAAATTTGAAAAAGCAAGATCTAAGATGAGAACTTGTAAGAAAAGTCCAATGCAAAATCCCAGTAAGGAAATAATTCTAATAAATATATCGGATGAGATGGAAAATTGTAAAGTGTGAAAACTTAATTAATCTCAAAGTACTAGAAAACCAATAGAAAAATAAATTTAAATAGATACATCAGTGCCTAATGCAATAACTTAAAACAGATATATATATATCTATATATAACAATGGAGTCAAGAGTTCGATTCTCAAGATCAAAAGGCAAAGTAAGTGCAGCACAAAAAACTCATGATAACGATTTCTTATTTTCAGTCCTATAATACGAAACAAATATTAAACTCTTGTTTTAACTCCACCAAATATTTAGCCTAATAGAATCGTGCAATAAAATAAGATAAATAATTAGGCAATAATAATATAGTAAAAAACAACAGTTAATTTTAGAACCTTCAAATGTGTAAAAAATGAATAAAAAGGGGGTTCATGTCAAGAGTAATCTTGTTCAACCTGCAAATGTATATAAAAATGAATAAAAAAATATCAATTACTGAAGCAATTGCTAATAAGGACGCGAGACAAAAACATTTATTTGATGAAGATAATTTTGATCGGTGTAAATCCACGCATAAATCATTAAAATCCATGCATAAATCATTCTTATCTTTGTACAATTGCATTTGAAACCCCAAAAATAACCATAAACCTTCTATTTTTTATTAACTTTTTATAGTTTTATTAATTTTAAAATTAAAATTTATAAAATTTTATAATTTTAAATTGTTTGAAACTTCAAACGCACTCCTATGAAAATCCAATTTGATCCATGGTTTCACTTAAACTCAAAGTTACCAAATATAGTCCTAAATTCCTAATGGCCGTCAAAATTAGCTTTTTCTATTTACTCAAAAGCAAATCCCAAAGGAATATATATATATATATATATATATAAATACACAATTCCAAAAGAAGATAAAAATAATATGACTATTGCTTTATGCATATGTGCAGTTTAGAAGCATCAAATAACACATGTATGTGATTGACATGCTAAAAAGCTTTTCAAGTTATCACCAACTTTTTTCAAGGGGAGGGGAAAAAAATAAAGGAGAGATATGTGAAAATAGAATACTTTGCACGTATTTAACATTAAGTTTATCCGTAATTTTCTTATGTATAGCCCCAAAGTAGCACAAATAATAGGGAATGCCAAATCATGTTTTGATCTACCAAAAGGGAATGCCAAATCGGTCAAAGCAGTACTTGTGCATATCATAGTAAAAAATTTGGCATTCGAAAATTATTTGACGAGATCAAAAATTCATAATTCAGAAATTATTCGAGATAGTTAGGAAATAAATATATAAAATCTTAGCTGAATTCCAAAATTCGATAAAAAAAAGGAGGGAATAATTTACGAGTAATATGACAAAATATATATTTGTAATTTTGTTATGCTCATAAAATTTTCTAACAAGGGAAAATTTTTCTTTATGATATTTGTAACTGTAATTACATAGATAAAAAAATTATTCATTGTATTATATGTAAAAATAAGGGGCTAAAAAAATAAGATGTAATTTTTTTTTTATTTAACTTGAACCAAAAATCATAACATTCTAAAAAGGACAATAACATGCTTAATTTGATGCTAAAAGTTAAATTTTCGTGGCTAAAAAGGTTTTTGAAATGAAAGCTATGTCATCGCTAATTTGTTCCTAACAACTAGTCTCAAAAAACTTTTAGCAACTAATTTATGTTCCATAGGTAAAGTATAAAAATAACAAGCAACGAAATACTAGTGGGCAAAAATATTCTTTTTAAGACTTAAGCACTACTTTTAGTAACAAAATTTTTCTCCTCAAAAGATATAAGTTTTGCAAACTTCGTATATGGTCGTTGCTAAAAGTCTTGTACACAAATCTAAATTTTCTGTAAATGCATAAATCCTTGAACCCAGTTATAATAATATATTCATTAAATATGTCACTGTTGTTATTGCCAAATAATAATTTTATTACTAAATAAATTATTAAAAAAAAAAAGAAGTTGTATCAAATTAACAAATTCATACTCTTAATATCATAACTTCTAACTTATCTTCTAAACAAAATATTCTAAGACAAAAATACAATACAAATTAATATATAACATATAAAATGTCTCTAACAAAAATTCTCAACCAAAAAGTTGCCTCTATTATTATTCAACTTGTAAAGGAAATGAAAATAACTTATCAATATACATATAACCTTAAAAGTTTCAAATGAAAGCACAAAACTAAAACTATATATAAACTAAAGTGTAAAAATCCTAAAACATGAGGATTTGGCTTTCGAAATAGTTGATCCATTTCTTTTCATTCTTCATATGTGAAGCCACAGGGCTCCTACTCTAATATTTTAGCATTACTGGATGTGGATAGAAAATTTTATTTATCACATATTGTTCTTACTATGTCAGTGATATCTTGTCAGACCTCGAGTCTCATAACCCGAGGATGCGAACATTGAATCCGAAATAAATTATCATATGCATTCCACAACCAAACACGTATTCATAACCTTGATTAGAGCCAAATCATAACTAAAGCAGAATAAAATAAAATAATACATAGTAAAATAATGGGATAATTGTCTTTTTACCCCTTGTTCTTAAGGTGAAAATCACTTACACTCTTAAATTTTAAAAACTTACATTTGTATCTCTTATACTTTGAAATAAAGTAAAATTATAAACGGTGTTAAATTTTTCAGTAAAAAAAAATACCCATTAAAAACTAAATAGAATCAGGAGATGTAAGTATAAGTGATATAAAGTACTGTGGGTATAAATGTAATTTTTAAATTTATTTAGAGTCAAAACTGTTATATTCTTCATAATATCACATCATCATACCACACTAAAATCACAATAATACATATAAAGAATGCTCACAACAATACTAATTCTCATCACTAAGACTCTATCCCCACCAACACAACCATACTCCAACACCCAGACTCAACTCTGACTTAAGCACATGCCAACACATGGGATAGGTATTTCGTTTCGCAAATACAGTCTAAATACACCATCGTAGGTGTCTGCGCTGTAAAAGCAGTCTAAATACACCATCGTAGGTGTCTATATCGAGAAGGCATTCAAACTACAACATCGTATGTGTCTTCGCGCCAAACTATACCATCATGGTTGTCTATGCAGTAAAGGCATTTAAACTACACCCTCATAGGTGTCTATGCTGCAAAGGCATTATAACTACATCATTATAGGTGTCTATACCACTAAGACAATCTATATTAGCTTCGTCGGTTACTAGCCCGCTGGAGACGATAATAAACTCTACATAGGTTAGGAGACTTTCAACTTCCAAGTATGTAAACCAATATTTAATAATGCCATTCCAATACAAAACTGACTCATACGAAACATGCTCACATACACCATGTGACCTAATGCCACAATAATCATCAACATTACATGCCACGCCACTTATCACCACGTCACAATATCTATCATAAAGCATCATAATCATATTCATTGTTAGTAGCACATCGTAGCCCTTTGCAGGACATCATAGTCCAATCCATCTCTTCGTGTTCATTAATCTTGACACTTCTATATTATTTCATCACATTTTTAACACCAATGCATCCATTATTAATCACAATTCAGAGTTAAATATATATATACTTAACATCTTATCTCATTATCGAGTCTTTTTATCTAATTATTTCTATTTAAATTTACTAAAATCTTTCTTCTAATTGCGTTGAGTTTCCAATACCATTCATAAAAATTCTTTCACTCGAAATATTACTAAGGAATTCATATCCACAACCTTGAGAAAAACCTCACTATTTTAACTACCATCATTTTTTAAAACCTTATTCCCAAGATTTACTTTCAATCCAACTTATTTTGTAAATTCATTCTATTAAATCTAATTTAGAGCCTCATTCATAATCACTTTGTTATTAACATCCTAGGAAGTCAATATCCTTTTAAAATTAAACATCTTTCCTTTAAAGCTTTGAGTTCGTCAAATCTATACAAAGGAAACTTTTTTTATTCATTTCAAGTTCTTCTTATGAAAACCTCATTTTTGAAACCATCTCAAGTTGACTCCTCTAAAATCTTCATTCAATCATTTCAGTTCAGAATGTCAAATACGATCCCTTGTTGAAAACCTTTTAAAAAGATGAAATACTTCTTCTCAAATATGATTAGATTTGACAAACTAGCTAATCTTTTCAAAACCTTCCTTAAATGATTTAGAAAATCACTAAATTCTTTCCTTGAAAACTTCTTTTCTCTCGAATTCAAATCAAATTATTTGAAAACCTAAAGTATCTTTCCTTAGATTTATTCATTGAAAGTTCTTTCATATTAATGTTTAAGTTCCTTTTTTACATCTCATTACGAAAGTTTATCTGCAAACCATTTATTCAAATAAAATCAAACTAGAGCATCACTATTTCCTTGAAAAGAAATTTATGAGTTCAATTATCTTCCGTTTTTAGAATCCATTTAAATCAATCATTCCAAATGTCAAATATAAATTCTCTAACTCAAAACATTTTAGGAAAATTAAATATTCTCCTTAAGTATAGACAAGTTCAACTAATTGACCCCTTTTTCTTTTTTCTTTTTTCTTTTTCTATTTAAAGGCGTTCAAGAAATTTTAGAATAGATAATTATTTAAAATGTTTAAACGAAGGTAAAAAAGATCACGTAGACCAACCCAGGGTACATGGGCCCAAGCAGGGGGTGCACAAATGTTCGACACCAGTTTCAAACTTCAGTTCCTATTTTATGTTTTTCGATTTCCCAAACTCGTTTTTCATGATTCCAAGCCAAAATCACTCATGTTTATACTCATTTTCAGTCCTTAGCATGATAGAACATAACCATATCATCAATTTAATAATTTATCAAACCAATCATATTAATTTGATCTAGGAAATTCATCTTCTACCTTGGTTCGAGAATATATAAACATACATGTATAACGGTTTGTAACCTTCACTATTTTAAGCAACAATCAAGAAATGTGACTACACAATTCATGCAAATAGCCTAACCAAAACTGAAACCATTGGAGGATATTCAAAGAAGTAAACAAACCCTATGTCACTGAGTCTGAAAGCGAAGGATAGTAAGTCGGAACCAAATAACTCGTCAAAAGCCCACCACAATTGATCTACGCTTCATAACACTGAGTTGATCCTTCCAACGTACTCAATCTAACATTATTTGAACTTCTAAAATGGAAACATTGATCAATTTGATACATTTCTCCCTCACAATCTTCAACTGAACCCCCACACACATAGATAATATATATATAAACCATAAAACTTGGTAATGAAGAAAGAAGAAAGGCAAAAGCGATGGGACGGCCTCTCCTATGACACTAAACCCATCTTAAGGTACTCTTTAGGTGCAAGCTTAGCTGAAAAAAGGGAAAAATGGGGTTTCGAATCATTCTAACACAAGTATAAAGAATCTGGGCACACGGGCACCACTGAAGCATATGAGAACCAATAGGCAGACGCCCAAGCCCAAGGACTTAGCCAAATTTTGAAGGTTTTCTCAAATCGGACCATTTTGACTATAAGTTGATAAAGTTCATGAATTCTGTCCTCAAAAATTGCCTTAACCTAGTTGAACCTTGTTGACGTTGAGCAAGAAATCCTTTTTCCAAAAAGTGTTATAGGCCCCATAACTCTTTACGATTCAAAAGTTACAACCAAAATAATGTTCACCTAAAACATTTCTTTTAGGTACACTAATTCCCACAAAACCAACGTGCTAAACCACATTCAAATACAATTATAAATAAAATAATATTTTTTGGGTCATCACATATCTTCAATCATATACTAACAAATGGAATCAAGTTATACCTTTGACGCTTTGAGTTGCTAATCTCTCCCACCCATCCCTCATCTCCACAGCAACAAAGTCCGATTTGGTTTCGATATGCGTAGTTTAGTGTTCATGCATTGTCAATTCATTTGTTATTTTGTGTTTAATTACCTTAAATTTTTTATACAATTTAAAAGTTCCAAATAATTTCCTTCACTACTTTGCTTACTTAGGAATTATTCTTTTTGTTTGAATCACCAAACTCTTGAAGTTTGGTGACTTAAATTTATCTTGTTGTCTACTTTATAAGTTATCTACATGGAAGATATTTTGTTATGGTATTGTAATGCGGAGAAAATGTATGAATCCTATCCGATCCTATGCTTGTTATTTTACATATCTAAAAACTGTCTTGGTATTGATTTCATGTATGTCTCAAACCCATATATATATTGTATGATATACACACCACTCATATGGACTTGATTTATGTGTGATTATTGACAAGTTTTTTTCCTTTTAGAAGTTTCTGATTTGATCATTGGTTTTACAAACGATTTTAACGAAGAATAAGGTTTATGTGTACGAACTTTTTTACTTTTTATTTTTTCTCTTGGATTTGTTTTCCTCTTTAACAAATGGAATTAATAAAAATAACTTATAAAAAAATGGAATTAATGAAAACGTTGGGATATGAACGCTATAGCATAAAATACTATGTAAACCCATAGTAGGATTAGACTCAGTCGCGCACCATGACATAATGGAGAAGAAGAAACTTCTTTTATGAGTACATAACTATTTTCTACAGTTTCTCTACTAGACTCACAGCCCAGCAAGCCCAAGAAGTAGCCAAATGCCCTCAAATAGGACAAAATAATTTAATTATTTTTTAAATTCTATATATATGGAAACATTTAGAGAATAGCTGATTTGATAAAAACATTCTAAGAAGTGGGTAAGGCTACACATACAAACCATTTCCACTAAAAGCAGTCATCATAAATGAAGTTATTATAATAAAGGGAAATTATAAGCACAAGAGGAATCGCAGCTTTAATGCACTTAACTTCAGGATAATATTTGTACATCTCCAAAATCTCTTTCCATAATGAATTAGATAAGCAATCCAGTTCTCACCATCCAATCTACCATATGATAGGGCACAAATTGCTTTAAAGAGGCACTTATTTATTGTGTCTAATATATATATATATATATATGAAAATTATATCTATGTGTATATATACACTTGTAGATGAACTAAAAAAAATAAATTACGAGATATTCACAATAGAAGAAAGAAGATCCAAACTGATTAAACCCTAGCCTTAGACACAACCTATTGTTATTTAAAATTGAAATTTTGACAATTAGAACCAATTATTGAAGAAGTTAACATCGCCAAGGGAAAAATATGACCAAAAGCATGCTACGACTTTGATGACAAGCTGGCGAGTGAAAGATACACAGATTTATTATGGAGACTCATGATAGTGTTGGCAGACAATGGGTGAGAGATTGATTGTGAAATTTTTGTATTTGTAGAGGAAAAATTTTAGATAAATGAAAAGGAGAAAAAATATGTAAGAAAAGATTGTGAGAAAATTTTTCGCTCAAATCCTATAATTTTTTTTTTTTTTTTTTTTTTGTATATCTATGAGAAAAATGTTAGAGGGTAATAATTTATTATTTAATAATTTATTTAGCCAAAAAAAATAGTGGCTAATAATTTTGGATAAATGAAGAGGACAAAAATAGATAGGAAATGATTCTAGAAAAATCTGACAAGCACAATCTATAGGCTTTTTGCATATCTGTAACCAAAATTTTAATGGATAATAATTTGTTATATTTAGCAACAAAACAACTAGTGGTAACTAACTTTGGATAAACGAAGAGTAGAAAATGGATAGGAAATGATTGTGGGAAAATCTTATGCGCAAAATCTGTAGGCTTTATGTACATCTGCCGCTCAAATATTAGTGGGTAATAATTTATTTAGCAACAAAACAAACAATGGCCAAAACTCAAATATTTGTGGCTAAAAAAGCTCAATCTGGTGCCAAAACAAAACAATTTAGTGCTAGTAAATTAGAGACAAGTTTGATACTAAAGATAATTTTTACCCACAAAATTAAATTTCCTCCTTAAAACTGGAGGCCGATAATGTTTTTGCTGCAAAAAATCAATCAAAAGTTAGACAACTTTGTCTACAAACGAAATAAACTGATGATAAAAGTTAAATAAAAAAACAATTTTATTCTAAGGGAAAAAAATTATTTGCAGTATTATGTTCTAACTCTCATAAGTCTGATGATGATGATGCTTCACTCTCTATTGATGTCTCATTTTCAAAATAAAAGTTTTTATCTAAATCTTCAAATGAATTGATATTCTCAAGAGGAATGGGTGTAAAATCATTATTTCCTTGCAACTTGCTTTTTTTTTTCATGTGTAAATTCATCCATACATAAACCAAATCATGAAGTTTTTTAGGTTCTAAGTGATTTCTCTTTTTTATATGAGCAACCTCAAAAGTACTCCAATTCTGTTCACAGGTTGAAACACTACATGATTGGCTTAGAATTTTGATAGTCAACTTTTGCAGCATTGGAATTTTAGCTCCAGATAATTCCCTTAAATTAAAAATGAGAAATTTAAAATTAGGAAAATATAAGATTAATAGTCTAATAAATAAATGCAAAGTCATAAAAGTTTAATATAAGTAACCACACTTTAAAAATTAAACAACTTACTTGAATGTGCATCAAGAAGACTATTTATTGCAAATTCACTGAAAATACTTGGTTTATGAGCAATATATTATAAAAGTTCTAAAATAATAGTCTTACGATCTTTAGAATGGAAAACCATCTTTTGGACAATTCTTTCTAGAGGTTGTTTAGTTTCCTTGTCCATAGTCATTTTCTTTGAATAATAAAATAAGGATTCAAAATAGCTGCCACTACATATAAGTTTGAAGACATATTTTTATTCTATATTCATCAATTATATTTCAAAATGGTAAAAACTTTTCAACATTTCTCCCATCATAAAAATCTTTTATAAATTTCTTTGCCCTACTAATCGCCTCATACAAATATTTTATAGTTGATCTATCACCATAAATTATTCTTAAAATTCTAACAAGAGCCCAACTACACTTATTATTTCTTTTCCCTTTAGCTGAAAATTTTTACCTTTAATTATGTTAAATGCTTCTTTTCCACCCCTAATTTTGCATTGTGACATATTTCTCCACTTATTTGATATAACCATAATCCCTAGTTTTGCATTGCGACATATTTCTCTACACATTTGATGCATCCTAAATCTTATTCTTACTTCTTCTTTCAAAATTTCTTGAAGAAAAATAAATTGAGTTGCAAATCAAGTCATACCTAGCCTTTTTAATTCGCTTCCATGCATATAAAGTCTCATTAAATCTAGCACATGTTAATATTTATAAAAAAATTTAATAATCTTTTGGGAATATTCTATAATGGGATTCACTTGTGGAAGTCCATCAATATCTTCAAGAATAAGGTTCGAATAATGAGCAGCACAAGATGGTTTTAAAATATGAAGGTATTTTTGTTCAACTAAGTATTCCGCCGAAATATAATTTGATGCATTATCTGAAAGAAGTTGTATCACATTATGAGGTCTAATGTTTTCAATCCCAGTTGATATAAATTTGCAATGTAATCGCCAATTTTCTTTGCTCTAACCACACACATTGACTTCAAGAAAACTACTCATTTTAAAGCTGCTAGTAAATTTATATACGGTCTCTTTGATCCAACGATCCATGAATTTCATATTCATATGCAACCAATATCATTGTAAGACACTCTAATTGATTTCATATATCCAGTAGCCTCTTCTTCTAAACCCACTAATATTTTTGTTTTTCCTGTTTCACTAGCTGGAGGTATATAGCTAGGTTCATATTCAGCAACTATCAAGTCCATTTTAAAATTTTTCATTTTGCGATTCATCAAATGTAATGTTATTCACAACTATTGCTTTTACCACAACAAAGTCAGTAATTTTCTTCTTTTCTTTTTTTATCTATTGACTCGATAGATTTTTGCCTGCCTCCTTAGTCTTTGAAACCTTGAGTTTCAATACTTCGAGGATGTGCTGATAATGAATTTGTGCAATGTGAGTTAGATTAATGTCTTATTCAAAGTCGAAAATTGACTGCGAGTTGTCCTAATGTGTATATTGCCAGAAAACTTTCATAGAAGGTTTCTAAACTTCATGGAAATTAAAAACAACAAAAGAAAATATTTGTATCAAGGAAGCAAGAAATATAAGAATCCTATTCTATTATCTTAGCTTGAATTTTTACTCGACATTATATAAAGAACCTCCTTCTAGAGTTTAAACATCAATACTAAGAAGAAGATGTCATATTTGTTGTTTGCATCATAGAGAATTCTCTCATATACTTAGCTACAACAACTTTTTTCTAAAGATGAGCGTTTGTGATCGTGGATTTGATTTATGATGGTTTATACAATAGGATTATGGATTTAATTGAGTAACTATTGCAAAAGAGCCTTATTAACCAAAATTATATAATAAATGAGTTTGGTCTTCCATTCTAGGGCCTTCGGTTTTTCCTTTCCATTTTAAGAGTTTCCTTAGTTAAAATCTTATACCTTATCTCATTTATTGATGAGGAGAATTCTTGGAAAAAGTCCATATGCCCGTCTAACTACCCTTACAGGGCATTCGGACTCCGGGAGGAGC
>QLOD02000038.1:8058183-8069501 GCA_003260245.2 Sideroxylon spinosum | reverse complement strand
TTTGTAATTGTTTTATTACTTGGTTGATTGGTTGATTAATAGTTCAGATTGCGTTAGGATACTAGCATCGCGAAATTTCAATTTTGTATTGACGAAAAAAATGAAAAATGAAAAATAAATATATAAAAGAGTTTTTATTTTTATTTTTTTCAAAATTTTTATTTTTTAATTTTTCGAAAGAGGGGCCATGATCTTGGGTTAACCCTGCACATACGTATGTATAATTGGTATAAAAATATGTCAATAATAAAAGAGGATGGCATATTATGGGGTCAGGGGGGTGTCTTTCTTCGAAGTTTCTTCTACAGTGGAAAATGAGACCTAGCTATGCTATGCTCCATCCATATTATTCTTTCTTAGAGCAGACACCATTCCACGCTCTCCCTTTGTTGTCTTACAACTCACTGCACTGCAGAGATCATTACAGATGAAAAGAAAAAGAAATCTGTACCATTGGCTTCGTTTTCACGCAAAAATGATCATTGATGACAATTTTTAACCTACTTTCACATTGAAGAAAGGCTAGCTCCAAATTCATGTAATATATTGCTTTGTTCTCTCTCTCTCTCTCTGTCTCTGTGTTAATTTCCATCTCAGCATCTTAATTTCTTCTGAATTCATATTCATTTGATCTACTTTTGATGTGTTGTGTAAATTAAATGCTTTGATCATTGTTCATCGATCTCCGGATTGGATTGCAGATACTTGTTCTGGCGACTTATATGGCTGCGTTCTTCCTTTGACAAGGTAAGTGGCGTATTTAAAAGGAATATCTCTTTAATTGGCATCTAATCCAATATTCTGTGAATGACATTTCTTGTCCTATTGTTATTTCCTTGAAGAATCCAAACTTTTTGCCATTAATCTAGACAAAAATATACATGAAATGAAAATTTTGATTTAATTATTCTCTAATCCACATCATATCGATCAATAATTTCAAAAAATTAGGATCGGTAATAAATATTTATTATTGGAAATAATTATATACACGATGAATATAATTATTTTCTGCTTGCACATAATTCTTCTGAGAGATAGAAAGTGTATTAAAGAAATATAAAAATTAGAAATAAATTATTTGATTAAACAATAATTTAATAGTTAATTTTTTAATATTTTTTTGTTAATTTTATATTTTTATTCTTTATAGTTAAAAAAATTAAATTTAAAATATAAAAAAATAAATTTAGACATTTCAAAAAATTGAGTAGTCTGGTAGACTACCTAAACGGAGCTTAAATAATTATGATTGATTAAGAAGAGTTAAAGAGAACGGGAGAAACAAATTCACCTAAAATTAAATTTCACCAAGGCACCCTCCTACTGCCTTTGAATAATAGGACTAGTTAAATTCTCATGCAATAAAATTCCAGTCAGTCACGTTGTAGCGAGGGCGCGCAAATTTCTACAACCGATCATTAAAAGCATTTGCGCGTTCTTAGACCCGCCAGGCAAGTTCTTTTACTTGACTCAGCACTCAATTACACTTACTTTCCACACACTCATACATATATATATATATAGAGAGAGAGAGAGAGAGAGAACAAAATGGAAAGAGAGTTGACTAAAGTCTACACGTGATGGGATTATTTAAAAATAAGAAGTGAACTTCCGACCTGGGGAGCACAAATTAAAGGCCACAGGGTTGGGGTAAAAGTATATGCACTGCCTTTAGTTTCCAATTTCCAAGTGAAGTAAGAAAGGTATAATAAATGGGCCACTCTAATGGAAAATTTGATCGGACATACCCAATGCATTGGTGACCTGTCAAAGCTCAGAAACAAGTCCACTGAGGCATCCTCGTTGCCCCTAGGAAAGTTTATGGCTTTTACATCGTGACTCAGCCCTTATGCATTATTTGGTTAAAAAAAAAATTCAACTTTTTTTTAGTTTTTTTTTTTCTTATATAGGTTTTTTTCATTAAAATTTAATTTTTTTTATTTTAGAAATAGTACTTTTTAAGCGTATCAATCTCATTCATTAAAAAAATCAAAAAAATCACGTCTATTTAAATAAAAACTATCCGTTCAAGTTAAAAAAAAAAAAAAAAAGAGCAACCAAAAAGTTAATATTTTTTTTTTTGTTTTTATCCAAACAAACTTGAATTTTTCGTGTTTTTTTTTTTTTTTTTTTTTTACGAATACGATTAACAAGTCTAAAAGTTACAGGTTTTAAGAAAATAAATTTTATTAACAAAGGATATAAAACGAGAAAAGTTATCAAAAAAAAAAAGGTAAAAACTATTTTGTAAGCGAACAAAGCCCTTAACTCGCTGACAGGTTTTAAAAAAAGTAAATTTTATTAACAAAGTGATATAAAACGAGAAAAGTTATAAAAAAAAAAAAAAGGTAAAAGCTATTTTGTAAGCTAACAAAGCCCTTAACTCGTTGACCCCTTTTTTGGGCCTTTTTTTTTTTTGTTATTTTCGTTTTTTTTTTTTTTTTTTTTTTTTGTGGAAGTTAGATTTTTTTTATTTAGTAATTTTAGGATTAATGTTACTCATGTTTAAAAAAATCTTAAAATAGAAAAAACTAAATTAAGTACACAAAAGAAAAAAAAAATGAGTTTTTTTTACCTGTACATGCATGAATTCTTCTACTTTAAGTATTTTTTTTATAATTTTTTATAGTTATGATGAACATTTAAACTAATAAAAGCTAAATAAAAAACGAAATTGACGAAAATAACATATATATATATATATATAAGATTGAGGAGAAAAAATAAATAAATAACTGGCTAGCTACTTGGCAAACTACAACTCCTGCTTGTCGGACAAGCCTACCATTTACTTAGGCTCCGTTTGGATAGGAGTAGCTAGTAACTACTAATTTTTTGATTTTTTTTTTTAAAATTATCAAAGTTACCCTCTTACATTTTAATTTTTTTTTAAATTTTTAAGGACCAAAATATTAAATTAACAAAAAGTTAAAAAGTTAGC
This sequence comes from Sideroxylon spinosum, assembly GCA_003260245.2. Classification (NCBI taxonomy): domain Eukaryota; kingdom Viridiplantae; phylum Streptophyta; class Magnoliopsida; order Ericales; family Sapotaceae; genus Sideroxylon; species Sideroxylon spinosum. The sequence continues at coordinate 8,066,557 of QLOD02000038.1, read as the reverse complement.
TACTAAAAAGTTAGTTTTTTTCCCTTCTTAAACACAAAAAAAGCTAGCTTACTAGCCAGTTACAAAAAAAACTAGCTTTTTTCCTTCCAAACGGAGCCTAAGGGCATTTTAGTCAATTCAATAAATATTATTTACGTGGAAAGCAATACAACCATAGCAATAGCACTGCTTTTAACTTCCAGGTTTTAGGTTTATTTTGAGGACCAATAATTAATATTAGCTTTTGTCAAGATAAGAAAATAATGTAGATACATGGATGAAAATATCCTTCATAAATCAAGAATGTATGATTCCACCATGATTTTATTTTATTTTATTTTATTTTATTTATTTAGAGTAAAAAATATGAAATGATTGTGTACTTAATTTTCTTGTATTGTTTCTGAAAATTGGGCCACACAATAAATAAAAAGATTATTTCAATTAGCTAGTGATGAATACAAAACCAGTATTCAAAAATTAAATTTTGTTTAGTAGCGCACAAATTTCGTGTTCGCAATGATAATGATAATATCCGAAGGAAGAGAAATTAATGCAAATTTAAATTCAGGCGTGAAGTGATAATGGATTATTAAAGAACGACACGAGAAATTAATGCAGATTCAACTTTATATAATTAATACTATACCTAAAAAGTCAAAATAAACTATAATTTAAGCAAGATTAAGGCATTATTAAAAGAACTTGTTAGGTGTAAATTTTGCCTATCAATTAAGCATGTACGGAATGCCAACTTTTGGAAAATAAAAAGTAGTTAAATTTTGAATTGTCTGGTGTGTTCCTCAAAAAATATAAAAAAGTTGGTAAAAATTAGAGAGAATTAGTAAAATTTGAAGAAAATTGGTAAGAATTAAAGAAAATTAGAAAAAAGTTAAAAAAATTTGGCGTACATAAAGTTAAAGGAGGTAAAAAATTTTAATTTAGCATTCTAAATGTACCCTAAAAGTCCTATCATACAAGGTGTTTTAAAAAAAAAAAGTTGTTTCACGAAAATTTTAGAATAAAACAATATTTGATAAAAATAATGGAGTCATAAATAAGTATTGAATAAAATGAATACATGTAATAAGGAAATAATAAATTGTATCTTTTGATTTGATGCTAGCATACATACATAAATATAAAATATTCGCAAAATTTATTTTACGTTAAAATTGAAGCTTCATCTGGCATTAATATGTTTATACCATATTGAATTATTCTCGTGTTCAAATTTTATTATAGATGGTGATTATGAATTAGTTAGGAGTGACAAAATGCTTTAGGAGAATAATTTTTCTGATATTGAATAAGAACCACAATAGTGGTATAAATACACAATTCCTACCATATTTACAAGGAGGATTATATGGAGGACAGCAAGCCTAATATTATGTCCTTTGATTCCAAACAAATATATACCATAAATACATGTGCTAAATAAGTGAGATGTGATTGTTGACTCATATCAACACCTTCCCTCAAGTTGGTGCATCTATATCACACATGCCCAACTTGACAAGTGAGTCACGAAATACCCTGTTAGCAACTGCCTTGGTGAGTACATCTACTAGTTGGTCTTCAGACTTTACAAATGGAAAGCTGATAATTCCCGCTTCAAGCTTCTCCTTGATAAAATTTATATCAATCTCCACATGTTTAGTTTGATCACGTTGGATAGGATTATGAGCAATAGCAATGGCTGACTGGTTATCACAATGTAAATTCATTTTCCCTCTTAGTTCAAAACCCAATTCACTCATTAAGTTTCTCAACCAGAGCAACTCGCATACCCCAAAAGCTATACCCCTATATTCAGCTTCCACACTCGACCTTGCTACTACGGACTGTTTCTTACTTCTCCAAGTTACAAGATTACCACCTACAAAGGTAAAGTATCCCGAGGTAGACCTTCTGTTATCAGCTGAACCTGCCCAATCAGCATCATTATTGCCTTCAACCTTTAACTGGCCATGATTAGAGAACAACAAACTTTTCTTGGAGTATGTTTTAAATACTTTAATATGCAATTTACAGCATCCATGTGAGGTATACATGGGTCATGCATGAATTGATTAACCACACTCACTGCATATGCAATATCTGGTCTGGTATGAGATAGATAGATTAGTTTCCCCATAAGTCTCTGTTATCTCCCTTTATCAGTATGAGAGGCACTCAAACATTCAAATAAAGGACATATTTTCTTTGTGATAAGAAAATTCCGTGATTTGATCTAGCTACCTCAATCCCAAGAAAATATTTTAGGTCTCCAAGTTGTTTCATCTCAAATTCAGAAGATAAATATTGTTTTAACCTAGAAATGTCCTCATGATCATCACCGGTCACCACCATATCATCTACATAAATAATCAAAGCAGTGATTTTACCTCTTTTGCGCTTCAGAAATAAGGTATGGTCTGAGTTACTTTGTTTGTAACCAAAGTTCCTCATAGACTTAGTAAATCTACCAAAGCAAGCCCTTGGAGATTGCTTCAGCCCATACAGTGCCTTTTTTAGTTTACACACCATCTCTATCTCTGAGCATTCTGGTATGCCGGGAGGAGGATCCATATACACTTCTTCAGCTATGTCTAAATGCAAAAAAGCATTTTTGACATCAAACTGGAGGAGTAGCCAATTTTGATTAGCTGCTAATGACAAAAGTACTCTCACTGTATTAAGTTTAGCAACTGGCGCAAATGTTTCTTGATAATCTCACCATAAGATTGTGTATACCCTTTTGCAACCAGTCGAGCTTTGAATCTCTCAATACTCCCATCTACTTTGTGTTTGATTGAAAACACCCAACTACACCCCACTATCTTTTTACCTTTAGGAAGATGCACAAGTTCCCAAGTAACATTTTTTTTTTAATGCTACCATCTCTTCAGTCATAGCTTTGGCCCATCTAGAATCTGTCAAAGCTTCCTGCAATTTACTAGGAATAGACACAGAAGATAATTGAAGTACATATGATGTATATGACTTGGACAACTTGTGCAAGGATACATGATTGTTTATGGAATACTTAACTTTAGCTTTAGGATCTAGGTTATATCTAGATGGTGGTTGACCACGATTAGATCGGGGTGGAAGATGATATTGAGATGGTTCAGAATTTAGGCCAGTGGTGTCAACTAAATCGGGAATATTAGAATCAACAAGAATATGGTTAGGTGATACCTCTAAGGAGTCATCCGGAGAAGATTGGAGTAGTGGTTCTGTTGTAAAATTAGGAGATATTGTACTATTATGGACTGGATCTTCAAAATCAACTGAGCTGGCTGTGTTTTCCTTGGAGAGTGTCGATCTTTCACAGTTTGTGAATGGTGTCTATGTATCTGGTAGTTGAAACATATCAAAAAAAACCCATATCATCACGTGTCTATACTTCTTCCCTAGTCTCCCCCGGAAGTGAAGAATTAATATTTTCTTTTGAGTAGTACAATGTTTGTTCATGGAATGTGACATCCATGGAAACATAATACTTCTTGGTAGGGGAATGGCAGCACTTATAGCCCTTTTGAGAGGAGCCGTAGCCAATAAAGACACACTTTAATGCCCGTGGTTCAAGCTTGGTGCTTTGTGATGCATGCAAATGGACATACACCACACAGCCAAAAATACAAGGTTCCAACTTAACAACGGAAGGAAGCGTGTATTGATCAGATAACACATCCAAAGGTCTCTGAAAATGTAGAACACTAGAAGGTGTTCAATTAATTAAGTAGATAGCAACACTCAAGGCTTTACCCCACGAGTGGGAGGGAACATGACCACCAGGTAAGAAAGATCGAGCAACATCCAAAAGGTGGCAATTTTTGCACTCTGCAACTCGATTCTGTTGAGGAGTATCAGTACAAGATGTCTGATGAAGATTCCCAATTGACGTCATAAACTCTTTCAGTTCCCTTTTAATATATTCACCTCCCATTGTCGGAACGAAAAACTTTAATTGACACACTAAATTGGGTTAGTACCATTTGATGGAAAGAGCGAAACACATCACATACATCACTCTTTCTCCTCATTAAATAAATCCAAGTCATTCCGGTACAATCGTCAATAAAAATAATGAACCACTTCATTCCATTATGTGTAGAAAGAGGGACGGGCTGGAACCCAAACATTGGAATGAACTAAGGCAAAAGGAGCTTTAGTTTTATTATCATGTGAATGAAAAACAGTACGATGGCTTTTCGCCATTACACAAGTTTCACAAGCAAACTCAGAAAGATGACAACCTTTAAATAAAGAGGGAAATAGTCTCCTTAAATACCCAATGAATGATGACCCAGTCGTCTATGCCACAACCAAATCTCTTTCTTATTTTTCAGCATGGTGTCACCTATAGTATGAACCATTATGCCAACCTCTGTTTGTTGTAATCCGTCATCCAGATAGTACAAGCCTCCTCTCTCTTTACCACTTCCAATCCTCTTCTTCGTATGGATGTTCTGAAAAATACAGTGAGTAGGAAAAAAAGTGGCAACACAATCATGAGATTTAGTTAACTGACTAATAGACATGAGGTTACAGTTTAGCGAAGGGACAAACAAAGTATCAGCTAAAGATAAAGAATGTGACAAAGGCACAGTACCAACACCAACAAATGTAGAAGACACACCATTGGCATTAGTAATGACTGATTTTGAACCACTAGAGGTTAAATTACGAAGCATGTTACGATCACAAGTCATATTATCAGTAGCACCTGAGTAAATTATCCAAGCACTATTTCCAGTAAATAAAGGGAGACTTCGAGTAGAGTTAAATATACCTGACTTGGTAACAAATTTGGAAGTAGTGACTAAGTTGCTCCTAGAAGTTGTACCTTCAGCCTTGGGGTTAAAAGCCCCCTCAGCCTTAGGGTTAGAAGCCACTAAAGATAATGTCTTACCCTTCGGGTGCCATTCAAGGTAACCATGTAACTTAAAGTAGGTCTCAATAACATGATTATCACCATTACAATGAGCACATTTACGAACACCCTTTTTTGAGTCACGAGCGGAAGATTTTCGAACAGCCATCACAACCCCATCACTTGGTGTTATTTGAGCATAGTATCCTGGTGATTTGCCTAGGCGCAAATAATGGCATATGCAGCCTGCAGATTTGGAAGAGGGGTAGTAGAGAGAATCCTACCACGAACCCCATCCAAATGAGAATCGAGACCAGCCCAAAAAACATATAACCTTTGAGAGTTGTATATCTCTCAATATCCCCGCTACATTCTATTGTACAAGGCTCGATAGAATCAAACTCCTGCCATAGTTTCTGTAGTTTTCCAAAGAAAGAAATAATAGAACCTCCATTTTGGCGAATAGAGATTACCTCACAATATAACTGGTAGGCTTTTGACACATCTTGGCTGACAGAATAAGTTTGTTTGACGGCATCCCAAATTTCTTTTGCAGTGGATAGACGAAGAAAAAGTGAACGAATGTCTTTAGTCATGGCATCGAGGAGCCAAGAATTGACCATACAGTTCTCGTCTTCCCAAGCCTCATATTCCTCAGAACCGATGTCTTTTGGTGCTTCGTTAGTGCCCGAAATAAAACCCCATCTTTTTCATCCTCTGATCTTATTTCGTGCATTCAAAGACCACTCAATGTAATTAGAACCATCAAGTCTTTCGGGAGTAATTAAGGAGGACACCTTTTGTGGAGGCAAAACAAAAGAATCAGCTTTATGCTTCTCAGATTTACTTGAGTTGCTAGAGTCAGATCCTGTCATCTTTCTTTGTGTAGCGTCAAAAACAAGGTGAGTATAGAACTTTGGATTTATGGATAAACCACAAACTAATTTGTTCTGAAAAACCTAAAAAACTCCTAAAGCCTAGCACTAAACTCTGATTTCTATGGTTAAAGAAGAGAAAATCAGAGCCGGCTCTGATACCATGACAAAATGCTTTAGGAGAATAATTTTTCTGATATTGAATAAGGACCACAATAGTGGTATAAATACACAATTCCTACCATATTTACAAGGAGTATTATATGGAGGATATCAAGCCTAATATTATGTCCTTTGATTCCAAACAAATATATACCATAAATACATGTGCTAAATAAGTGGGATGTGATTGTTGACTCATATCAATAAGGGGTATTATGTCCCTAACTTTATTATTCGAGACAAACGGTATAAGAATATAAAATCTAACTAAAACCAAAATAACACAAACTTTTGAAGTCAAATCATATCAATCTGTGAATAAAAGAAACTATTTAGGTTCCAATTCTCATATAAATAATAAATATATCAAGTGTTCCACTACCTACACTCACCATATAGATTTGTTTAACTGCAACATCATAACCATCATAAACATTGCAAATTTCTAGTGGTTGAGCCATTAGTACAAATAATAATAATAATAATCCCAATTTAAGGCCCACACTTTTGGTTGCACAAATAATAATATAAAAATATAGATGAAAAGAAATAATAGTCTCTGTTCCAATAGTCTCAGCTTAACTCCACGCGACTACTCTTAACTCTCTGAGTGCTTGCTTATATATAACAAGGGAGTGACGGGAGCTTAAGAGCCTAGTAGGTAGGAATATCCATCTATGCATAGGTGTATATACTCAACAATAAACGATGTATATAGTGTAGTGTTTTTACCAAAAATTAGATAAATGAAATGCAAGTTTCATGGCCATGTGACAACTTGTCTCCATCTGCCCTAATATTATGGTAAAATAAGTAACATTTAGTAAATCATGCAAAGTCACCAATCATATAGTTTTCTTGACTTACAGTAACTGGTTAACAATAAACACATAAAACGAAACCACCAACCACAATTTTGATTTGGCTAACGACAAATCAATACTCTCATGTGCAAAGAATCATGAAGAGAATATATAATCATAATGATAGTCTCTTATTGGTTCTTTAATCATAGCTTACGATAGACATCCACATGCAAGTAGACATTTGTTTATAGGACACATAAATCTCCATATCTCATAATCATAGGTCAATGTAACAATATTAATAGCTAATTGCTAGCAATATAACTTGACTAGAGATCTTCTAAAAATTTTAGAAAACTCATTTATCATTTAAAAAAAAATAAAATAGAACGAGTCCATACATATGGTCGTACCATCAACACATCAACATATCATTACAATGGCTATCTCTATCAATCACAATAAATCTAGATGACGCAAACTTAGTCAAGCATATAATTCGCTCAATCATATGTAATCATAGCAATATAGAACAGAAAATACCAAATACATTCTATTTTTAACTTTTCACACTATATTTTTTTCATAATCAATAATGTTTATTTAGCGTATAAAAAACCAAAAGTGGAGTACATTTACATTTAGCATCTCCCATATAGATTCTTATTACTCTATGTTCAAACTCAAGAACATGATATAAAATATGTAATTCATACACTGTGGAGAATTGTCAAATAAACACATAGAGGTGTCTTAACTATATTGATTCAAAGGCCAAACAAGAAAAGAAAAGATCACAAATTTAAGGCTTTAAATTCTGAAGATGGAAATCTCCTCCCTTAGCAAAGGGATCCAAACTTGTAGTGTAGAAATGATCAGTGTGATAATCTGAACAAAAATCGTCCGTTCTTCTCTCCCCCTTTCTCTTTATATATATATACATCTATATAATATCGAACAAGTGCCTTTTACTATTCATTTCTATATGTATATGTGTATCTATATATATGTATATGTGGGGGATGGGCTGGAAACGTTGGGGGAGGGGCCGGAGAGAGAGAGGGGCATTGAGGGAGGGGCCAGAGAGGGGATTTGGGGGGATAGAATTTTGTCTCATGTGGGTGTGTGTAAGAAATTTTAAAAGTTAAAAATAAAAATTTTGAAATATTAAAGATATAATTTGACATTAAAAAAAAGATTTGAACTCAAAAAACTCTAAAAAAATTAAAAATTTGTTTTGAAATGATGGTTGAATGTTTGTATTTGATTTATAAAAATGATACATGTAAAATATTAGTTGAGAATTTTAAAAACTTTGAAATTTTATGAAATTTTTTGATACATTTCAAATTAATTTTAAAGGTGGAAACTTTTGAATTTTTTTAGAGTTTTTTAAGTTTAAACGTCCCTTTTTTGGTATATTGTTTTAGTTTTTTAAAATATTTTTAATCGTTGAATTTGCTCAATTATTGAGATTATTTTTTTTAATGTGTTTATTTTTGTTTGGGGTTTTTTTATTTCTAACGAATTTGGGTAAATTTTTTAAAAAGTTGGGGTTATTTTTAAAAACTTTTATTTGGGGTTATTTTTTAAAATTTTTTTATAAAATCTCAAAAGTTTTCAAACTTGGACTGATATTTGTACAAACAAATTTTGGCAAATTTTGCAATATTTCAACGAATTTTGAT
>QLOD02000038.1:7932273-7953762 GCA_003260245.2 Sideroxylon spinosum | reverse complement strand
AAAGATATAAAGAATATTAAATAAATAAATTCAAAAATAAATATTAAAAAATAATTAAATAAATGAATTATTTATTAATAAGATAGAACTAATAAGTAAATAGATTAATTAATAATTATATACATATATATATATATATGTGTGTGTGTGTGTGTGTGTGATTTTGGAATTGGAAAGGGAATGGGTAAAATTTTAGAAATGGGAGGGGTATAATAGTCATTTGACTGGAGGTGTATGATGTGTCAGGGGGTGCGGTTGTCAGGGGGGTAGGGAAAAGCAATTTTCGTTCGCTTGGTTGGTGCAATCAATGCAAAAGAAAATAATAAAAATAAAAAAGGGGTGACTTCTCCCTGGTTGAGTTACAATTTGTTCGAAAAAGAGCCACATGTTGATTGCATTGGGAATGATGGAGGACCAACTGCTTATACTTTTCGTCGCATGCTATTAAGGCCCGTTGGGCCGTACTAAAAATATTAAAATTTATCAAAAATTACAAAAAATTTATATTTTCTTCTAATCAAATTTTAGCACCTATCATCTTTATATCAAACATTTGTACTTTTACTATACCTTTTTACCAGTTTTTTCCTACCAAACACTCCCTAAACTTGGGATTTGGAACTGTAATGAGTTTTGGTGTCAATTCGAGAACTATAAAATCATGATCATTTAATTTAGATTAGTAGATTTTAATTTACTGGTTTCGATATTGGTGTCACTTAACTAACACCGAAACTCATTCAACATATCAAAACCAATATTAACTTTCCCTTTTCATTGGACTTAACTCTAGATTATTATTATTTTTTTTTTTTTTTTTTTGGTTCTCAAAACAATAATTTAGCAACCTTAATGGGAAACTGAGAGAGACCCATCGATAATTTAATCCATATTTGAGTTGAGGCGGTTTCTTGATCAGAAGGATCATGTTTAGGTCAACTATTTTGTGCCTACAATTAATGGACAATATTACTAGAAAAAACCTTCTTAGCACTGATAATAATGGAATTGATCAAACAAAATTCTACTCGTCAATTACATTGATATTGTAAGGGTAATTTTCTTTTGTTTGACACAATAATTATAGTAACTTTATTCTACTTAACATAGTTTTTCAATACAATATGTGTATAGTTTGAAGATCGCATTGATTAAATTGGTACTAAATAATTTGATAATTAAATAGCATAATTACTTTACTTATTATACTTAAGTTCTTCAAGAGACAACGTCTATAAAATATATACAATAAATTCACTTTCTCACATGTCCCAAGATTTACATCATCTAGTATTTAATGCTACCACCTACCATCATTATGTAGTCATATCAATACAAAGGATGTCAGATTCTCTCGCTATAAATAGTCAAAACGTAGTCAGGGTACGGGCTCTTCTTCTCTTCTTCTTTTGTCTCTATATCTCTCTGTCTAGCTTTCTCTTTATACAAGATTATTCATAATACCTATAATTGACTTAAGCATCGGAGTATCCCTAGTCGAGGACCACCTCCAACCACTTTATTTCACTGTTTTGTTACATGCAAGTCATACCGGAGAGGAGCCTATAGGAATATGGGAGAAGAGGGAGGAACATAGGAGAAGAAGGGGTTCCACGGAAAAAGGGGGTAAATTTTACTAAACAAATCTCTAATACATGGAATGAGAAGAAACACAAATTAAAATAAAACACCAAGCGAAGTGGCCCAAAAATAGTATCCTAGCAAGTTTTATCCCTTTGAATGCAATCTGACGATGATATATTCAGAAGAAATCCCAATTCTATTTGAAAATCCTATGGGTCTAGCCTTTGATTTTTCAAATTGTAATCAAATTTTGATATTTTCTTTTTATTATTTTATTAGGGCTTTGAGAGAAAAATATAAATAGAATAGTTTTTTTATATTTCTAGGGTTATATTTTCATCTTCTTACTCTCTCTCTCTCTCTCTCTCTCTCTCTCTCTTTCTCTCTCACAAACCCTAATCATAAGCACTATTAATGGCGTAATTAACCACCCTAAGCCTATGTGTTTCAATGAGTCATCTGTGAATGTTTGGGTTAATTCTATAAAAAAATTGTTCTAGTTTTTATATTTGCTAAATCTTATTTCATACATATAATGAATTCTACGTAAATGTTTATTCTATATATTAGTTGATTTTGGTTGGTCAAATGTCGACAACACACTTTGGTTCACAAATCTAACTATTTTGAATCATAGAAATGATATTAACTTCGGTTTTTGTTTTGGAAATTATTCTTTTGTTTATGAAATTAGGGAAAATGTTCCCTTATCTTTCGATTTACTTGTACTTTTTGTATAAATGAATCGAGTTATCAAATTTTATTGAATAGTTAAGCGTAAGAATATATAATCATGAGATAACCTAAACCTTACTCTTTTTAATCAATTTAACGATCTAAATTATCATCAAACAAATAGACAATTTTCAAAAAAAATTCAATTGTCTATTTTCTAAGAATTTACGCAAGTTTTTTTGGTAAATGAATACTAATTTTCACCAGAAATATTATGAGACAACCTTGTGCTCAAGGTAACAATAGCAAATGTGAGTCAATGTTAGTGTATGTGTTAATGTATATAATTCTATTAATGTAGAATTAATATAGAGAGAGTGTATCTAGTCAGTGCACAATTTTCTCCCAATTGTCTTATTCTTTACAAAGCAGGACCAGTGTTGGACTTGTTCTTAGCTTGGTCTTTGTGTTTTTTCATTGAACTGTGAGTCGTCCAGTAAGCGTTGGAACACCGGTAGAGGTTCCAACAAGCACAAGTCTCTCCTCGGTCAATCTTTCAAGCATACAACCAAACCATTATGGTCGATTGGAAAAGGTAACCACCGCTGGAAGTATGCTGTCACTGGAGAAAGGATCACGTGCTTCCAAGTCCTCTGCGCGTGGATCTCACGCGCCTCCACTGAAGTCTTACGTACAGACTGGTGAATCTTTATCAGTCCTCTGGCCAGTTTCACCGCCTTCTCTCCTCCATCAAGCGACCCTATTGGTGCTAGTCCCTTGTTGTTTGGGTTGTTTTGGCCTTCATTTCTTTATTTCCCCTTTACCATTGTCATTTTAGCCACTGTTCCGAGTTATTGTTTTAGCTTTGCTATTGGTGTGTGCATTCTACTCCAAAAGTCACTAATTGTCAATCATTGTGAGATTTAAATGGCTTCAGAAGTATTTTCCGAACAAAAGCTTGTTGGTGGTCCCATTCCTATGCCTCAACAATTAACCACAAGGAAGTTGAATGGGACAAATTACATTTAGTGGTCTAAAGCGGTTAAGATTGCGTTAACTGGGTACGACAAACAAAAGCACTTAACTGAATCTATGCTTTCTAAAGATGATCTTAAATTTGATGTTTGGATCTAAGAGGATATCCATCTTGTCAGCTTGTTGTGGATTTCCATAGAGCCCAATATCGCTGACATGTGCAGTCACCTTGACACATGTAAGGATATATGGGAATATACTTGCCTCTTGTTCTCTAGTGATCTTACTCAAATGTACGATTTGTCACTAGAATTCTTTCAGCTATAGCAGCCTAGTAGGCCGGTCACTGAGTATTTTGCTTCACTCAAGCATGTTCATGTAGAATTAAACTCTCTGCTACCACTATCTGCTGATATTAATGTTATGCTAAAGCAGAGAGAACAAATGGTAGTATTTCGTTTTCTTGTTGGACTAGATCCTGAGCTTGAGCCAGTCAAAGCCCAATTCTTAGTGGAACCGCTCTTCTTTCATTTACAGAAATCTCTCCAGGGTTATGAGGGCTGTTTTTAAGGACTCAACCACTACTCAAGACTCTACACGCTCTACTCTAATCAGTCAAGCCTCTCTAGACAACCAAAGTACTGCTCAATGGCCTCTATCTTAGTTTAATGAACGAGGTCGTGGAGGACATGGCCATGGTTGTGGAGGTCATGGCACTAGACTCAAGTGCTCCAATTGTGGACGTGTTGGATATGTTATGGAGAATTATTGGGACCTTCATGGGAAGCCGACCCATGTGGTTCATGTAGCATCATCAAATATCCCTACTTTCCCTTGCAAACCAAGCACAAGTGAATCACCAACTACCACTTTATCAGGTGAAAAATTTTCCAGATTTCTTCCGTTTCAAACAGCTCAGCAAGTATCTCTTTTAATAGCTTCTTTGGCCCATCAAGGTAATTCTACTGCTTGTGTGTCTGCCTCTTTACACAAGTCTTGGCTTTTTAATTCAGGTACTTCAGACCATATGTCTGGAATCTCTTCCATGTTCTCTGATATTCAATGCTCACCTATTCCCAATGTTACCACAGCTAATGGTTCATCAAATCCAGTATAGGGTGTCGGTAAAATTTGTCCACCTCCTAATTTGCCCTTATCCTCTGCTTTATATGTTCCATCCCTATCTTTTAATCTTCTATCTGTAAGTAAACTCACCAGATAGTTAAATTGCTCAATGACATTCTTTCCTGATTCTGTGATAATTCAGGATTTGAAAATAAAAAAGAAGATTGGAGAAGGGTATGAAGCTCAGGGACTCTATTACCTTAGTGGTTCATCATCTATCACTTTTTCTGCAGTCGTACCACCACTTGAAATTCATTTTCGTTTGGGTCACCTGTCTCTTGACACGTTAAAGTCTATGGTTCCAAGTTTGAGTCAACTTCAGTCTTTAGATTACGAGTCTTATCAGTTAAGAAAGCATCACTGTGCTTCCTTTAGTCCAAGAGTCAATAACAGATCTCTAAGTCCTTTTTATTTAGTTCATTCAGATGTATGGGGACCTAGTTGAGTTTTGTCAAAGTTAGGGTTCAAGTATTTTGTTACTTTTATAGACAACTTTTCAAGACCTAGTGAAAGATCGTTCTGAGTTATTGTTAATTTTTCAATCATTTTGTTATGAAATAAAAACCCAGTTTGATGTTTCTATTAAAATCCTTCACAGTAACAATGCTAAAGAATATTTCTCTAAACCTTTCACTGATTTCATGACATCATTTGGCATGCTTCATCAGTCATCTGGTTCTCGCACTCCATAACAAAATGGAGTTGCTGAGAAGAAGAATTTACATTTGCTTGAAGAATTTACATTGGGTTAAAACAACCCGTTGTTTAATGTTTTATATGAATATTCCAAATATGTTTTAGGAAGATGCCACTCTCACAACTTTTTACTTGATTAGCAGAATGCCATCTTCTATTTTGAAGAGTTGTTCCCCTTATTCTAATTTGTTTCCCCAGACATCGTTGTTTTCTTTTCCTCCAGGTGGGTTGCATTTATTCATCAACTTGATTATGGGACTGATAAGCTTGGCTCTCATGCCTTTAAATGTGTTATTCTGAGGTATTCTTGGGTACAAAAAGGATATCGATGTTATAGTCTTTCTTTTCTTCATTGATATTTTATATGCGTAGATATCACATTCTTTGAGAGTACTTCTTTCTTCTTTGATGACACCATTGTCCCTGATGTCAATGAAAGTCTAGTTTTACCAGTCATTTCTCCCTTTCGTCTTTATTATCCTGATTTGTAGGTTTATTCCAAACCACAGGTAATCACAGAGCCTTTCCCGGATGCTTCAAGCTCTTCACTTTCGTCTTCTTCGTCTTCAGATCCTACTCCTGAATTAGCACCTGGTGACCTTGGTCTTTCGATTGCTCTTTGAAAAGGTATCCGTACTTATACTTCTCATTACATCTCTAATTTCATTTCCTATACAACCTTATCTCCATCATATCATGTTTTTGTTTCTTCCTTGGCCACTATTTCTGTTCCAAACTCTGTGTCTGAAGCACTGTCTTATTTTGGATGGCGTAATGCTATGGAAGAAGAATTTTCAACTCTTCGAGCCAATGATACATGGGATTTGGTTACTCTACCACCTGGTAAGACAACACTTGGTTGTTGATGAGTGTATAACACCAAGATTCATCCTGATGGTTTAGTTGATCGATTAAAAGCAAGACTAGTTGCCAAGGGATACACACAGGTCTACGACTTTGATTTTTTAGAGACTTTCTCTCCTATGGCCAAGATCACATCAGTCCATCTTATCATTTCCCTAACTGCCATTTTTTGCTGGCCTCTTTATCAAATTGAAGTTAAAAATGCATTTCTTCATGGTGATCTTACAGAAGAAGTGTATATGGAGCAACCTTTTGGATTTGTTACTCAGGTAGAGTCTGACCTAGTTTATAGATTGAAAAAGGCACTGTATGGTCTAAAGCAATCTCCTTGTGCATAGTTTATAGATTGAAAAAGGCACTGTATGGTCTAAAGCAATCTCCTTGTGCATAGTTTAGAAGGTTCACTGATGTGGTAAAATAGTTTGGATTGATAAGGTGTGATGTGGATTATTCTATTTTCTACCGACATTCCTCTTAAGGAAAGATCTGGTTGCTGGTTTTTATGGATGATATTATAATCACGGGTAATGACACGCAAGGAATCCATGATCTTAAGCTATTCCTACAAACCAAGTTCAACACCAAAGATCTAGGTGCACTAAAGTATTTCTTGGGAATTGAGGTTGCAAGATCACAAACGAAGGTATTGTTCTTTCTCAGAGGAAAAATGTTCTTGATCTACTACCTGAAACGGACATGTTAGGGGCCAAACCCGTTGATACTCCAATGGACCCTAATACAAAGCTTTTGGCAAACAAAAGAGAATTACTGGATGATCCCAGTAAATATCACATATTAGTAGGGAAACTCAACTATCTCACTGTCATATGACTAAATATCTCATTTGTTATGAGTATAGTAAGTCATTTTTTGAACCTCCACGGTCTATTCATTGGGATACGATTATTTGCATTTTCAGATACCTAAAAGGTACACCAAGATATGGTTTTTTGTATCAAAATAATGGGCATACATTAGTTCAAGGATATACAGATACGAATTGGGCTGGTTCATAATCAAATCGATGATCAACTATTGGGTACTGTATCTTTGTGGGAGGAAACTTAGTCTCATGGAAAAGTAAAAAACAGACAATAGTGGCAAGGTCAAGTACAGAATTAGAATACAGAGCTATGGCACATACTTCTTGTGAATTAATCTGGATTATATCATATGTTGACAGAATTAGTGACCCATCTATCCCAGCCTATGGACCTATTCTATGATAATCAAGCTACTATCCACATTATTTCCAACCCAATGTTTCATGAGCGAACCAAACATATTAAGGTTGATTGTCACTTTGTCAGAGAAAAGATCGTAACAAATGTCCTCAAAACCAGTCATGTAAAGTCAGAGGATTAGTTAGCTAATTTATTCAATAAAGCTTTAGTTGGAACTAGAGTGAGATACATTTATAACAAGCTTGGAACATATAATGTATATGCTCCAAATTGAGGGGGAGTGTTAATGTATGTAATTCTATTAATGTAGAATTAATATAGAAGGAGTATATCTAGTCAGTGTACAATTTTCTCCCAATCGTCTTGTTTTTTACACTCAACTACTCCTAATAAGAATAGTAAACAAGAAGCTAACTTAGAGCTAATCTTAAAAAGGAAAAGCCAAGTGTTGGGTGTTGATGTGTTGTCCTTTCCTCGTGCTATAAATCTCTTTATTTAGGCAACTTGAGATATATATTTACTTTGACTTTACTACTCTTTCATTTTGCACTTCATACAGAAATGATCAATTGTTGTTCTTCCCTCTTAAATTTTTTTTAAAATTTCTATTTAAACAATTCAAATAGCTATCTTCGAAGAATTTTGAAATCTCATAACCACTAAGGTTTTTTGTAACTAACACACGTCTTTTTCAATTTTTTTGCTAAGATACATGTTAAACTTACATATGCCACTTACATAACTTTTTTATTTTTAAGTATAAACAATGTCCCCCATTCATTTTTTTAGCTTTGTTAGAATATTCCCCAAATTATCTCATTACATTGTGTATGTAAATAGAAATTAAAATATCTTATTTTCTTGTATTAGTCTTAACATATTTTATTATACATAATTGCTTATCTATTATCCTTATTTTAATATATGAAAATATAATATTTTTTTACAATTTCTCTTATTCTGTTCGTTCTAACATGGTATCAGAGATATGGTATTCCAAACTGTTTCAATTAAAGCTTCTTCTATCATTATGCCAGAGCCAAGCACAATTACCATTGTTGTGCATCCCAGTGTCGTTGTTGCAACATCATAGCCCCAGTGTCACGATTGTGAAAACCTAACCACTGGCATCTAGTCCGGCGATGCATACCATTATAGCACCCAGTTTAATGACCCATGTCATTTCAGTACTGACCGATGCTGTCCCCGACCATAAGCAAACTCCGACCCCACCAGTTGCAGATATAAGCCCTCCACCAAAGCATCGCTAGGCTCCTAAGCCATTTGTCTAATAGCTTATCATCTTCTGGTATAGCAGTAGTCATACCCAATTTTTCATATTTATTAATTAATTTTAAACCCATCTACTAAATCACCCAAATCCCTAAGCACCTATGAATTACCAATCCATCATTTTATCAATCACCAACCCATTAATTGCCATCAATGGTCAGTTTTAAGTTACCTTTTACTACCACAATTCTCAAATTACCCTAATTCCTAAATTACCTACCATAATTCTCAAATCACCAAATCATCCCCAAACAACCCTTACTAACCGACCTTTTTTCCAGATTAAAAAAAAAAATACAAAGTACTCAAGCATTTCTCAGCTCATCACCTTAGTTCTTGTATGCTCTCGGCTCGTGCCATGTCTAGCTAGTTTTCTGAGAGGCCGCAACCTCTAGCATTATGTTACTAGTGATATTCATCTTCCTGCTAAGAATAAAGGCGAATTTGATAAAAAAATGACTGAGACGTCAAGAATCATCAAATTATTACTTGGGCCTTCTATTGGATCTCAATTCTACCATTTTGAGAGTACTAAGGATATTTGGGATTTTCTTTACTCTTAATATAATATTGGTGATTTTACTTATCAATACCAATCATGACCCAGCGTTATTGTCTTTGTTAAGGACCTGGTCAGTCTATTCACAGTTTCCTGACTCAGATGCATGTTTATTGGGATAAGTTTATTGCCTCTAAATCTGATTGGACCAATCCCGTTGACGCCAAGAAATTTGTTCTTTATCAGGGTAATCAATACCTTATTATATTTTTTATGACAGTGAATGACATATTTGAGTCTGTTAGGGCATCTCTTCTACATTGTAGCCCTCTTCTGACTCTCGACTAGGCAATCTCCAAGCTTATTTTTAAAGAGATTCACCTCAATTCTCTTCAGACTTGGTCTCTTTATCTATGTATGCATCCCATCATCCCCGTTCTAAACCACGAGTCCTTCTCATAGAAATCCCCCTAATCAAACACCGTACAACTACTACAAACAGTCAGACCACTCTTTGTTGCTTTGTCTTAAGTGTACATGCATTCATTGTTCTAAGCAGGCTCCTGGACATCTAAGCACCATTGTCCCCAATAGGCACGTAACTCTCGCACTAATGGATCTCATGGTTGCAACCTTTATCACTCTAGACCCATAAAGCCTACTCAGTCTGCCAATGCTACGCTTGTTACCTCTACTTTGCCTAATCTTGCTCAACCATCATCTTCTCCCAATCTCATTTCTATTGATCTTACTAATATTCTCTGTCAGCTTAGCTTCAACGCTAGTAATCCTTCTATTGTCATGCCTGCCACCACATGTATTTCTCATGCAGGATCCACAGTAGGGATGGACCTTTGAATAGGCCGTAAGCATTGTTGCTTGGTTGAACTGGTTCAATTCCACCTTCTGTCTACTTCCCCAACACTCTACTGCAACTGCATCTGTTTTTGTTTCTTTATCATCCATGGCATTCTTGATTAGGACTTCCATCACCTGCTCATTTAAATTCTTTTTTAATGGTTAATTAGGTCAAATTTATGGTGAACCTCTTAATTATGTATCTTGTCAAATCGAAAAAAAAATAAAAAAATAAAAACTACCTTGTCATTTTATAAAAGTGATATTCCTTCATCTGCTTTTGATCTTGTTCATTAAGATGTTTGGGGACCCTCTCTCACTTCTACTATGGAAAGGCTCGCTACTTTGTTATATTTGTGAATGATTACACTCATTTCACTTAACCATTTTTTATTCTTAATCGATCCCAACTTTTTCAAATTTATATTGAGTTTTTTTCCATGGTTAAAGTACAATTCTCTCACATTATTAAATGTTTTCGCTCTAACAATGTCATGAAATATTGTGATTCTATCTTTCTCTCATTTCTTTATCGACAAGGCACTTTTTCCCATTACTATTGTCCCATACTTCCTAATAAAATGGTTAAGCTGAAAACAAACATCGCCACATCCTTCATACTATTCATGCTCTTCTCATTTCCTCCTCTTGTTTTGAGAAATGTTAGGGGAAAGCTCGTATTGCCATCTATACTATCAATCGAGTTCTTACTCCCCTCCTTCATAACTAAACTCCCTAATATTGACTTTAAATCTCTTCGCTGCTCTACCTAGGTAAGAGAACTTTCATCTTACCTTCTTGATTTCTTTATTTTTCTACTATCCTCTCTCAACATGTGCCTTTCTCTTTTCGAGGCTATCTTTCACCCCTTTGGCAAAAAGTAATGCCTGAAGAGCTATAGGCCCTTGAGAAACTCAGACTTGAAATTTTGTGGATCTTTCTTCTAGTGAGGTTGACGTTGGATGAAAATGGGTTTACAAAATTAAGACTCACTCTGATGGGTCTACTGAGCATTACAAAGCTCACCGGATAGGTAAAGGCTTCAATTAGAAGTATATGATTGATTATGAGAAGACCTTTGCCCTAATTGCTCACCTTACCTCTATTTACAATTTATTTCCTTGCTAGTGGCCCTTATCCTAGATATATGTTAAAAATTCCTTTCTCAATGGTGATTTAGCAAAAGAAGTTTATGAGCAACCTTCTTTTAGCTTCTTTTTTTTTTTTTAAATCCTCCACATCAGGTTTACAAACATTATCATGCTATTTATGGTCTTAAGCAGGCTCTTTGGGCTAGATTTGTCAAATTCAGTAATGCCATTACTGCATTTGGCTTCTTTTCTAGTCCTAATGATATAGCTCTCTTCATTCGGATATCGGTGCATGGTACTATTCTTTTTCTTTTATATGTGGATGATATGATTATCATAAGTGATCATGACTAGGGAATTTTTGAACTCAAGTCCCTTCTCAGTTCTCATTTTAAAATTAAAGACTTAGGTAGAAGTGTATACAATTTGATCAAAATTTAGTTTTTGAACCATACCAACCAAATTTAAGATGGTTCGGTTATTATTTTAACAACGATCAATTTGGTTACTATTTTTTAAAACTAAATATTGTCAATTTTAGCTATGGTTTTGAAATTTTAAAACTAAATTAACCAAATCATAATACTTAATAGTACATTGGAAATTCCATAACACTTGAAATTCTCATGGTTAAATACACTACTTAGGTCCTTTAATGTACACACTGCCTCTTCACTCTTGTTTCCATTTAATCTCTTTCTAGAAGCAATAATTAATTTATGACATTTAAGTATTGATTTGCTCGTCTGCCAAAGGTAATTGGTTACCAATCAAAAATAAATAAATAAGAGCTTTACTTGTCTGTCAAAGTTGCAAAGCCTAGTTGTCAAGTAATTTATACTCAAGCCAATAAAGGTCTTTACTTATATAATGGTTTGATTGTTGATGGTCTAAAAATTTGATTACAAATATAATATCGTTGATTCTAAAATGATCTAACTATGTAATATTTATTGATTGTATATGCAACCAAATGAAGATTGTATTAGAAGCGAAGCCAATAAAGAGTTCACTTCCAATCCACCCACTGCATAGATACCACGGGTTTCAATTACATACTAAATAGTGAAAATACCAAAAGAATGAGGATGAAAATGAGGCCACAATCCGATGTATGGAAAAACCTCAGGAGGTTTGTAGACGATGAAAGTGAAATAAACATGAGTAAATGCAAACATTGTTCTCAAGAATTTCAGAGTGATTCCTAAGAAAATGGTACTTCATCGCTTAAGTACCAATTGACAATATGTAAAAACTATCAAGTTGACCGAAATAGTATGCAGTCACTTTTAAATTTTGAAAAAGCTCCTAAGGGTTAAGAGGGGGTACATTAATAGCTTGTAAATTTGACTAAGTAGCTATCAAGAAGGCGTTATCTCAAATTATCTTAGTTGATGATTTCCCCTTTAGGTCTGTAGAGTGCAATGGGTTTAAGCATTTCATAAATGTTACATGCCCTAGGTTTCATGATAATTCTAGATGGACAGTTGCTAAAGATTGCTATGAATTGTATATGAATGAAAAATCCAAATTGCAAAGTGCATTGAATAGGTCTAAGCAAAGGGTATACCTTACTTAGACACATGAACTTCTTTACAAAGAGTAAATTATATGTGTTTGACAACCCATTACATTAATAAGAATTGGGAAATAAACAAAAAAATTATTAAACTTTTGTATTATTTCCAGTCACGGGGGTTAAACTATTGGTTAGGCTATGAAGAAATGTTTGTTGGATTGGGAAATTGATAGGGTTTTAACAATTATATTTGATAATGCCAATTCTAAAGGCACTACAATTGAATAGTTGAAAAGAAAGATGAAACCAAGGCCAGCAAGTGTTTTGCATACCAACTGCCTTCATGTAAGGTGTTGTACGCATAATTAATCTTGATGTAAGTGTGGTCTAAACAAGGTGGTTAAGTCAATTAACTCATAGCAATGAAATTCTCCAAAATTTTTAATTTATCGCTATATATTCGCTAGATTTCTATGAAAATTTAAAACTTGATTAAATCATGGGAAAATAAAAATATCGCAATAACTTGCTCATAACTACGAATTTTGTGATAAATTCACGAATCTCGTGAAGCTGTCCAATCTCCTGTCAATCTAGACTTACCTTGTTGTACCTTGTATGCATTATTAAACAACTAAATTACCTAAGAGTATAAATACACTAACAAGTAAATACAAACCAAAGAATAAAAAAAGCTTGGCCACAACATCAAAATCGATAGAGTGCCTTGAAGCTTTCTACATTGTTCATCAATAGCAATATTTTTTTTTTTTCACTTTAATTCAAAATAATTATATGTATATGTGAGATCTATAATTATATCTCAAACTTACTTTTTAATTATTAACAATTTATGTATTCATATATGATATATGTGATATAATATAATACGTGTGTATATATATATATATCTTTTACTATTCTAATTGGCCATATTCAAATTATAAAATAAGTGAATTGTACAAATAAAATATAAGCATAGCAGAATTAATTTGTGACTTTATTTTAGTTTGTTATTTGTTTGCTAAATTAATTTGTCTCTTTAAGCAAAATTTATTAAATAAAATATATTATATCATTATAAAATTTTACAACTACACATATTATATAATAATATCAATAACTATACTTATGTACATAATAAAAATAATTTTTATAATACTTTTTAAATTTATATAAAATAGTCATTTATATTTGCACATATTTAGTAAAGAACATAAATATAAAAAAATTGTAAGTTATTTTTTTTTTGGCATATTATTTTTGGTATAATAAATTTATCTATGTACTTAAATTCAAGATATAATAAAAAAAAAATTACTTGATAAAAAATGTTATGGCCATAGCAAAATTAATGACATATACTTGACGAATTATCACCAAATTATTTTCGCTTTTTAAGTGAATTTAGGTGTCATATCGAGATTTTTTTATACTCTTTTTCTGAACTATCCCGAATTATAAATTTTTCATCCCACCGAATAATTTCCAAACATCGAATTTGTCACTATAAGTTAAACGCATCCGAGCTATCATTAGAGTTGTATAGCAATCTCCTACTAGGTTGAAAAAAATTAAAGATTGTGTTTCCATGAAAAAAATTCAATGTAGTAGTTTCTTATGTCTTGATGTTACAACTAGATGGAATTCAACTTACATGATATTGGATTAAACCTTAAAATTTGAGGTTGCCATTAAGAGATATGATGGTGTCGATCTTAATTATAGAACAAAACTTGGAGGTGTCAATGCATGAGGGTTGCCAAAAGAACATGATTGGAACAATGTTAGGAGGTTGACAACTTTCTTGAAGCATTTCTATGATATGACCTTGCCGATATCAAGATCTTTATATATTACATTCAATATACTTTTTGAGGAGATGACTAATATGGATTGCATATTAATGAGTTCAAAATGAGCTCGCTAGCAGATAAAATAAGGCAAATGTATAAGAAATATTAGGGAGAGTAAGAGAAATTGAGCAAAATATTTTACATGGCTGCTATTCTTTACCCTAGAAAGAAGTTTGATTACTTGGAGTTTTTGTTAAAACATATGCATGGAGAAGCACTAAGCGCCTAGATGGCCAAAAACATAAAAAAAATGCTACTTATGAAATGTTAAAAGATTTCCCAAGGTAGATTCTATCTAAAAATAGGCAATCAAGTACTCATGTCTCATCTTCATGTGCAATGGAAGTTGAAAAGCCTATTACCCAAATTGGAAAGTTTATAATGTTTAACCATAAAAAGTATATATCTGAATTGGAGGTTGTAACTTAAAATCAGACTTAGGTAGATATTTGGCAGAGCCAATTGAAAATGAAAATGATTATGAGAAGTTTGACATTCTAGGCTAGTGGGTTATTAATTATAGTAGATTTCCAATCCTTTAAGAAGTGGCACGTGACAATATTAGCAATTCCTATTTCAACTATGGTATATAAGTCAGTTTTTAACCCCTGTGCTAGGGTCTTCAAATCTTTCAGGAGTTGTTTAACTCCAAAAACTGTATAAGCTTTAACTGATTCAATAAGGTGGCTTAAAAGCTCATTGACTTCATGTACATACAATGAGAAAGACTTACAAGAGCTTGAAAAAATGAGCGCAATAAGTTTAATAGCTCAAAACTTTGGTATACATCAATTTATTTTTTTCTATTTATTTATATAATATGCTAATATGTTCTAATCTATTTTTATAGATTTGGATAAGATTGTAATTGATACCTCATGTGTCATTGACTGATTATGTCACATGGTTGTCACTATTGCCAGGGTATTATTTAATATTTAAAATATTTCCTTTGTATAGTTTGATTGATTGAGAACTAACTGTTGCTAGCTTTCAAACTTTACAACCATTATTTTGATTTAGATCTACCATGAGATTGGTGCCAGATAAGCTATTCATTTGAGTTTGAAGCTGTGGAGCTAGAACTTTTTCTTTTTTTTATTTACTGCTATTTGCAACCTTACTTTTTCTCCATATAGCCTAGTTAATACATACATCCTATGTTCTCTCCTAGCAAACTAATAATTTCTCCACACACCCATAAATTGCACCTAAAGTTTCAAAAATATCCTTTCCCTTTCTAAAACTCTTAAAATATTATAAACCCAAAAAAATTTAACTCTTTATCTTTCTTTTTCCCTCCCTCCTCTTTCTGAACTCTACCTTCATTCTTCATCCAGTTGGCCCAACTCTTTCCTCCCATCACTGCAGTAATAGCACACCACCACCGGTGGCAATCGACGCCTACCTCCACCAACACTAGTCTTCCCCCCTATTCTCTAAGGTACATCTTGCTCTTACTTTCTCTTGGTCTTCCTCTAGTAATACTGTTGAAATGTTATACGATCACTGAGAAATAAATATCAAAACGGTAAGAGCCTGTTGTAATGATTTAATTTTTTCAATAACCAGTTACTAAAATATTTCATTTATCTTGGTGCAAAAGTGTCAAACGTTTACGTGGTTAATTTCTAAATTTTTCAGCAACTGCTTATTAAAATTGACTAATTTGTTCAGCAAGTACCTGTCAAAAGGTTTTAGTTTATCCATTAATCATTTGCTAAAATATTTCGTCTATCTATCAAAAATTTGTTTCAGCAAGTGATTGTCGAATTTTTTAAATTTCTTTTAGTAAGTGGTTGTCAATATTGTTTGATATTTTTAGCCAATTCCTGCTGAAGTTTTATATAGTTTTCAGTAGGTTGCTCTCAAAGTGTTTTAATTTTTGCAATTGATTGTTGTGAATTGTATCTTCCTATCCTTTCTTCTCAACACACTTTGGCAGTTTCCCTTCTCTTCTTCTCCTTTTGTACCATTTATTTATAAATTTGATGGACACTAACTTGTATTATCAGCCATAGAAATGCAGGTTAATTATATATCGACCTCATGGAAGTCGAGGCAACGACAAGGCTAGGCCTGATATCAGCTGCCAGAAGAGGCTGACCCTCTGCCACATCTATCATTGTGGAGGATGTTCCAGTGATTCTACTAGTTAGATGTTGGGGCAAAGGTTGTGGCTAAGGTCTGGACATTGTGGGAGAGAACGTACCGCTAATGGATATACAAGAAATTGAGGTTGATGATGTTGGTGCACCATTACATCTAGGTAGTCCGGAGGACCCTAGTTTGCTAAAGAATTTTAAAACACAAATGGTTCATATGATATTAGAGGGACATAGAAAAAGACCATTGATAACGATTCAACACTTTAGTTCCATGGCTATACGGGTAGTTATGAAAAAAAGTTGAAACTATGTGTTAAGAAATCAGGCTTGCTTCTATTTGGCTAACAATCTTGCTTTTATTGAAAGGTGGCATCCGGAGATGAAAACCTTTCATTTTAGGTTTGAGGAGATGAGGATACACTTGACAATGTAGAGCAGCTTCTTAGGATCCCAATTAGAGGTCACGGAGGATGAGAGGTAGGCAAGAGTGTTATAATGGATTTTTTTTAGAGTTCCAAATGAGTTAACCAACAAATAAATTAAAAGCAGTCGAGTTGAGTTAAAAATTCACTTTAGTGAGGTAAAAGAGAATGATACTGATGATAGTAGTATGGTGTGCTAGGGCTTACCTGTTATATGTTACTGGGTGCACCCTTTTTGCCGATAAGTGAGGGATTTAAGTACTGTATACTTACCTAGCACTATTGTAGGATTTAAACCAAGTGGCTCAGTACACATGGAGTGTTGCGACTTTAGCTTATTTGTACAGACAACTTCTTCAAGGAAGTAGGAGTGGCATGAGACAAATGTGTGAATTTATTACACTATTAGAGGTGTACTTTATGACATTAAATTTTTAATCGAATTTTATGTCATTATAATTAATTTAGTTAGAGTACGTTACGAATGTTGTAGACATGATGTTCTTTTTTTAATGATATAGGTATGGATTGGTGAGCACTCCCAACTCTAATTCCACTTGCTAACCCCGACTGCACGAAAGAGCTTTTACGAGCACAATGTTGGTGTTCAAGGCACAAGAGTGGCAATACTCGAGAGCACTACCAGTCCGTGTACAACTTATAAAAATGAGTAAGCACATTATACACCCGACTGAGGAAGAAAAATCTATTGATAATTGTTACAAGACTGCTTGTACTAGGCAAAGAAGATGGGGCAGAGGTGGAGATTATAGGACTTGCATATATAATGGTTATGTATATGATATTGTTTTATATGTATTGTAGTTACGGGCTTAAGACATTATGTTTTTTTTTTTTTTTTTTTAGATATGTTGTGATTGTGGACTATGGGAAATAGAGATGATATATTTTAGATTTTTGTTTTTTTTTTTTTTTTATATATATGGTGATAGAGGACATGATGTTTATTTTTCTTTGTATATTTATTGAAATTTTTGTGGTTAATTGCTAAATTATTTCAGCAACTAATTGTCAAAGTTGTTTGGTGTTTTCAGCAAGCAACTATTGAAAAAGAACCGGTATACCTAGAATAAGTATATTATGTTTCTCTCCCATCATATATGTAACATGTTATGGAAGAAATAAGTATGCTGTAATTTAAAATTCTTACAAATATGTGTAACACGATATATAATAAATAATTATAGGAACTTTGATTTCAATCATTTAATGTTGTGGATGGTGTAATTTTATTTTCTTCTTGTATTTCATATAGTTTACTTCATAATCAATCCGATTCCATGGTATAGTACTTCAATAAGCACCATAAACCTTAAATAAACAAAAAGAGCAAAATTCATTACATCACAATTGCAGTGGTCATATAAAATATGTTTCAACATAATGTGTAAATATCGACATTTAACTACCAAAATAATGTGAGAATATTAACACATAACTGCTGAAATAAAAAGAAAATTTCAACATACAAATGCTGAAAATATATTAACCATTTGACAATGACCTGCTTAAAATATATGAAAAGTTCGACAATAACCTGTTGAAACGATATTAAAGTTCGACCTGTACTTGTTGAAACATATGCACATCAACTAAACAAACCTAAAGAAACTTTTTTTTTTTTTTTTTCTTTGTAACCTAGGGAAAACTTGGGCAAAACTTATACTTCAAAACATGTTAGATCAACATAGTATCAAAACTTAGACGTCACAAGTATCAAATGACTCTCGGTTTGCTACATCATCTCCAATTAAAGTTTTGAACTCCACCATCCGGGCACGAAAGATGTATCCCATTCTTTAGCTTCTTCGTGCCTACATTTGAACCAATTGTTGGCTACAAATGGGATCGGGGAATTTGGTTTAAGCTTAACATGTCATATTCAAAAAATTGAAATAACATTAAGACGAATGTACAGTCATATTCAATTAACAAAAATAAACAATAGACATGAACATACCTTTACAAAGTGATTGTCATTTAAGTACTCAATGGAAATTACCCTTACTTGTTTTAATGAGAAAATGCGAGATCGAAGTAGGAGGAAGGTCAGGCATTGGCATAGGGATAAGAGACAACCACCAAATTATACACAGAAGCCACAAGTGCATTACATTATTGCTCCATCCTAATATGAATTTGTGCCTATACGGTAACAACAAATTAATCACAACATAATCAATTGCTCTAGGATAGAACAGAAAGTCTTTCTTCAGTGCAAAAATCTATTTCTCGTATGTAGATATATCCAATGATTACACGAGGGTAACCCAAGCATCCTCAAATGGTGGCCAAGTCTTTTCATAAAAAACTTTCTACACTTTGAGAACATATTCTTCTCAATGTGCCGCCTATATAGGAGATGATGGTCATATGGAATGCTTTTTCAGTGGCATTGAGTAGGCCTAACTCTTTGTCTGTGACAATAACATGGGAAAGTACATTAATAGCCATCATCCACTTCAACTGCTCTAACACCTAAACATATTTCTCCTCTTTCTTTCTATTAATTAATGCATATGCAGCCAAAAAAAAATCATGTCCATAGTATAACATCAACAATTTAAAGTAAAGAAAAGTAGTATCTATTGTTCTTGTAAGTACAATCCATCAACAACACCCGAGGGAAAACACGTAAAAACTCACCTAAAATGGGATGTGACCAAAACAAAGTTTTCAAATAATCATTCTCATCCTTTCGATGAAAGTAGATGTATCCATCCTTTTATAGCATTGAAAATAGATGTTGCATTTATATCCTTGCTCGTTCCCGAGACAAATGCTTGTACCATGCATTATACATAGATTTAATTATAGTGACATTCAATTTGTCCTTGCCCTTAATTAGACTAAGATCTCTCTTAATTTAGACAACGACAACACTCACATATTAACCAACATAACCGTCCACACCGGAGACAACCTCCTAGCATAAGTGTGCCTCTCAAGTTCTTCCACAAGAGGATGATTGTGATCGCCATTGATAATAGTGATAGTCTGACATTCTGACCCCAATACACACTCAATTCAAACGGGCATTTAGATTTCTTGTACCTGTAACACATGATATCTTACTTGCCTCCGTTACGCAGATTTCTTTGCCCTCTGGCTCATTTACTTTGCCTCGTTTGCCTTCTGCCTTATTGGTATATAGTCTATGCTTGTAGCTTAGTTCACATGAAAATTAGATCCTTGGGCTTGGATTCTTTGGCATTTTTTCCGTGTTGTTTGCCAGTTGTTGTTACCTAATGTCTCAACTCATCTTCATTTAGGAAAACCTACAAACATGGTCCAAATTTTAATTTAGGGCTCGATAAGGAAAAAATCATCTGAAATAAAAAAAACAATTGTTTTAATTAAAACACTCACAATGTTCAACGTAAAAATTCATGTGTATTCCTATAAACCCAAAGGACCTATGTTGATGCGACACATTGACGTATCACCCTAAAAGTACCAAAGATAGAAAAAAAAATTCAAAATATGTGTATGTTTCTTTCTGTTTATGTTTTGTTGTTAACTGCCAGCATACACCTGTCGAAACAAATATACATATTACGGTAGAGTATTGTCAAAATACCTAATGTATTTCAACGAAATATTTGTTGATAATTATTTCAAAAAATAATTTCCTCTTGGATATTATTACGGTAGCATAATATCAAATTCAACAAATACCGGTTGAAATATGATAGCCACGAAGAGGACTGCTAAAAATTATTTTTTTGAAAAAAGCTTATAGTAGTTCGGTAGCATGCTATGGAAATATTATACATATTTCAATCTGCTAACTATCTTTAGAAAATAACATAGATATTTGGTGGTTGGCTGTTGAAATAACGAACTTAATTTGACATATGCTTCTAAAAAAATATTAACATTTTTTGGTTGAGTGATGTCGAGAAAGAGTAACAATTTCAACGGATTGGTGTCGAAATTCTAGGCATATAGATAGAACAAATTTACCTCCCGTTATGACTTTCCATCCTAAACAACGATCTCAATTCCAGTAATCTCCATTCCAGCGTCATTCTTCCAAAATTACCAATAAAACTTAATTCTATTATCAATTCATCCCAATCTATATCTTCAAAACCTAAATTTTCATTTTTTTTTTCTTTGTTAATGGAATGAGAAGAATCTTACATTTCCATCTTCTCCTTCAAGAAGGTGACAGAAGGTGAATAATGACAAAAAGAAAGAACTAGAGAGAGAGGGAACCAAAAGTGAGTGAGAAGAAAAAGAACAAAAATGAATAACAATAATGGTGGAAACAGTGAACACGTTGAAGAATAAGAATAAGAATAAGAAGAATGAGCGAGAAAGAGAATAAGAAAAGAGGAATTGGGCTGTGTGGGAGAGATTTTGTGTAAGAGTTTTTAGAGTATGGGTTAGGTGTAGTAAATATGGAGGAAAAGAACATCATTTTGCACTAGGGCATTTATGTCCTAAGATGGGGAAATTTAACTAAGCTACTGAAGAAAAAGTATGGATATTCCCAAATGTTTGTAACACTTGGACCATCCGTTAAATTCATCCGTTAACTAACCCAATTTTGACGGTAAAATGACTAAAATGCTCCTGCCCACTTCTATTAACGCCAAAACGTCCAAATTTCTATTTTTTTTTATATACTTAAACAAAAAATGATATAATAAATATATTTAATACTAAAATATTAAAAACTTAAATTTATCAATATAATTAAAATGCTATATT
>QLOD02000038.1:7747770-7767136 GCA_003260245.2 Sideroxylon spinosum | reverse complement strand
AATGAATGCAGTATGGATGGAGGCTGAGCATGGAAACTCTTATAGTTCTTGATAAGATCAAATTGCCCCCCGAATATGCATAAGTTTGAGGACTGTCCTTCAGTATTACTGATAAAAATGTAAATATTCCCTGGAAATCTGCTTTCATAGTTCAAGTTAAATGATGCAACAAAAAAAGTCAAAAACCACAGGTTACTTGATCACAGGTGGAAATGACTTAAAACAAAATATCATTCAACCACTGTGATATAAACCAAAGCTGGTATGGACTTCGAAAAGGGGTTGGCGGAATGGATTAAGGATACCGGAATCTGATTTAATGAAATAAACATTAAAGCTATCATGCCAATTGAATTTAATGGTCGATTGGCTCTTAATCAGAATCAGGTGGCTCTGAGAGGGGTAACCAAGCAAGTCAAGTGACCTCCAAATCAAGCCAAACATCAAAATGATGACCGATTTCCCAAAAAAAAAAAAAAAAAAACTACTTGTCCTTGGAAACGTAGCCAAACACACCAAGTCAGTTAACATGTTAAAAGGAGATGCTCAAGATTCGGCCACCATGTATGCATGCTGATCGAGTGACATACAATCAATGCCAAGGAACTTCAACTCAAATGGTTGGAGTTCAAAACTTCACAGTAAATTGAACCACAGGGTAAAGATTTCTTGATTTTTGTGTTAAAAGATTTTTTCTATAATTTGTATTGAGATTCTTACTTTCAAAGAGACACTGGGAGAGAGAAAGGTTCGGTGCACTACCAAGCAGGTGGCCCCTACTAGCAATGAGTTCTTCAATAAGCTGTTCAAAAACGTTATTATATAGAAGTCCATACATAACACAACAAGCGAAAGGTATAATTGTTGGAGTCTGGATCTGCCTGAGATTTTCCAGCATGCGCATAGGTCCAATCCATTGGGGAGCATCCACAGAGTCCGCACCACATCACATGAACCTAATATACCTTAACTGACCCATATCCACTTAAAAGGCTAAGCCCTGTAAGTGATGAGTCACCCAATTGTATATTAAGGTTCAATCTCTTTTCTACTTAATATTTATCCGATGTGGGACTCAACTTTCACACATGTTTCCAACAATCTCCCCCTCATGTGTGAATCATGCATTGAGCCTCACTCCTCCTTGATTTGATCCACTTGACTCCTCCTTAATCCATGATCTTTTTTTTACTCTCCAACACCAATTTAATTGAACCTAGACCTTTTTTTCACCGCACACTCTATCGATCGAGAATCATCCCCTTTTGCTCCTCAAGAGCCCATGCAGTTAGTCCACCTACATCATTGCTCCATCGAGAGCCTCCTTTAATTTTTCTCGCTCCATCGAGAGTCTCCATGCAAGCCCACCAAAATGGTTTTTGAGTCAGCCCAAAAATCGTCAGCCATCGGCTCTGATACTAATTTGTTGGAATGAAATTTTAGTATTGGAGGAGATATTTGAAAATGGGAGAGATAGTTTAGAGAAGAAGATTACTTTTATTATTTCTCACTTCTTGCCTTTTGCTTGATACAAATTCAAAAACATCACCCCTATTTATACTAGTCGCACCTCCTCAACCAATGGCTAGGATTATGCCACCACAATTCTAATTTAATGGCTACAAATGACTCTCTAGAATTTTTTTCATAATCACAAATCTACTATAAAATTCTGCACTCTTCTGTAGATTATTCTAGACTTCTGAAAAAGAATTTTTTAAAACATATTTTTACTTTCTAGAATTTGGGCTTTTATTTAGACAACTAAGACCCAAGACTAGTAAACCTAAAATCAAGTTTATATTTCAAAACCCTTATTTAAACTTGATTTTGTTACTCCAATCAAACTTCTTAGCTTCACAAAGTCTTCTTGCTTGAGAGGTTTGGTGAAGATATCGGCTATTTGATCGTGAGACTTCACATACTCCAGTTACACATCCTTCCTCATAATACACTCTCAAATGTAATGAGAGTACATATCAATGTGCTTACTTCGATCATAGAAGACTGGATTCTTGGCCAAAACTATTGTTGACTTGTTATCCACGCAAATCTTGGTTAGCTCTTCTTGTGGAAAACCCAACTCCTTTAATAAATTCCAGAGCCAAATTGCATGGCAAGTGCATGAAGTAGCAGCTACATACTCTGTTTCACATATGGAAAGGATGATAATCAGTTGCTTCTTTGACATCCACGCAAAGGCAGTGTCTCCCATGTAGAACACAAAGCCACATGTGCTCTTACGATCATCTATATCCAACAAGCTTGTAATCATTAGAAACAAAATAGTATAAGCCAAAGTTTGTTGTACCTCTAAGATAACGAAGAATTCTCTTTGCCCCCTTCAAATGAGTTATTGTTGGATTCTTCATGAACCAGCTGACAACTCCAACTACATAGAGAATATCCGGCCTTGTGTATGTCAAGTATCGCAAAGTTCTAACCAAGCTCTTAAAAAGTGTTGGATCCACTCTTTCTCCTTCCTCGTGCTTTGGTAACTTGATTTCACATTCCATTGGTGTGTCGACTGGATTAGAGTCATCTATCTTGAATTTCTTAAATACCTCCTTAACATAGCTTTCTTGAGTGATTAGGATGCCTTTATCTTCTTGGTTCACTTCAATACCAAGGTAGTAAGACATAAGCCCAAAGTCGGTCATCTCAAACTCCTTCATCATTTCTTTCTTACACTCGCCAAACATGCTTGGATTGCTACCTGTGAATATCAAGTCATCTACATACAAATATACAATCAAGATCTCACCATTTTGGTTTTTGATGTAGAGTGCATGCTCATATGAACATTTGATGAAATTTCTTTCTTGCAGATACTTGTCAATTTGAGCATTCCAGGCTCTTGGAGCTTACTTCAACCCATAAAGTGCCTTCTTTAACTTTAAAACCTTGTCTTCTTCTCCCTTGATTTTGTAGACTTGTGGTTGCTCAATGCAGACTTTTTCTTCAAGGACTCCATTAAGGAATGTAGATTTCACATCCATTTGATGTATCCTCCAATTATTTTGAACTGCCAATGAAATAATTAGTCTAATAGTTTCTAGTCAAGCAACGGGAGCAAAGACCTCATCATAGTCAATGACGGCTTTTTGATTGTAGCCTTTTGCTACCAATCTTGCCTTGTATCTTTAACTTCTCCTTTGGCATTTTCCTTTGCTTTGTACACCCACTTTACACCGATCATCTTGTGTCCTTTTGGAAGTGAAGCTAGCTCCCATGTGTCGTTCTTCTTGTTTGCATTTATCTCTTCATCCATAGCATTTTTCCAATTCTTGTTTTCCATAACTTCTTGGAAGTTTAAGGGCTCACAATCAGCAAAAAGGTAAAAGAGAGTAAAATTATCTTACTTTTCAGTTACCTCATAGAGTTCTTATGTGCTCCTAAAGCATGGTACCCTTTCACTTGAGCTTTCGTCTTCTTGAGAACTCGTAGTTGATGAAGCTAATGGGGTAGTTGGCTCCTCTCTTGCTTGCTCTATCCTTGGTTGCTCCATGCCATCTTCTTCAAAGTATGTGAAAAAGTTATAGTCTTCATCATGTGGTCCTCAATCCCATTCTCTTTCTTTATCGAATACGACATGACGACTGATAACTATCTTACAAGTATCAGGATTGTAGAGCTTGTAACCTTTGGAGTTGGTGTCGTAACCAAAAAAGATGTACTTTTCGCTTTAGTCATCCAGTTTGCGTCTTTTTTCGTCAGAAACGTGCACATAAGCTATACTTTCGAAAACTCTTAGATGAGAAATGCTGGGCTTTCTTCCATCTATGCTTCTTGCGGTGTTTTTTTCCCTTACGCTTCCTATTGGAGATCGGTTGGATAGATAGACTGCACATGCAACCGCTTCTGCCCAAAACTCCTTTGGTAATCTTTTGCTTTTGGACATGCTATTGGCCATGTCAAGAGTCGTTTGATTCTTCTTTTCCACCACCCTATTTTATTAGAAGGATCTTGGGATTGTCAGTGGTTAACGTATTCCTTGGGTCTAGCAGTACTCTTGAAATGCATTTGAGGTGAATTCTCCTCCTTGATTGGACCTCATAGCTTTGATCACTAAGCCACTCTCTTTCTCCACAACAGCTTTAAATTTCTTGAAGACTTCAAAGACCTTGGGTTTTTGCATCAACAAGTATACCCTTGTTTTCCTTAAGAAATCATCTATGAAGAGAAGGAAATAGTTACTCTTACCGAGTGAGCTTGGCTAGCTTGGACCACACACATCCGTGTGTATGAGTTCTAGCAGCTTCTGAGCTCTTGAGTTTTGACTCCTTTGGAAAGTTTTTCTTGAATTGCTTCCCAAGTAGACATCCTTCACATACTTGGTCGGGGTGACGAATGCAAGGTAATCCTCTCACCATTTCCTTCTTCGACAACAATTCTAGATCTCCAAAGTTGAGATGCCCGAATAAAAGATGCCAAAGCCAAGATGCATCTTTGTCGCATGCCTTAAGACATTTGGCGACATCGTTTTGAATGTTGAGCATGAACATTCTATTTCTTGACATCGGCACCTTAGCGATTAACTTACTAACATTGTCTTTTATAAAAAGGTAATTATCTCTTAAGTGAATATCATAACCTTAAGTGAATATCATAACCTTTCTATAAGAGTTGCTCTAGGCTCAAAATATTACTCTTCATATTTGGCACATAATAGACATTTGAAATGAATATGTGCTCCCCATTCTTTAATCGGATGAGAATATTACCTTTGCCTTTTACTATTACCTTGGATTCGTCTCCAAAAGACACATTGCAGCTCACAGATTCATCAAGCTCCACGAACATGCTTCTTCTTCTGCACATATGATTGTTTGCACTGGTGTCTAGGTACCATCTATTGTCTCTATCTCTTTCATTATCCTTGTAAGCCAACAACAAGGTACCATCTTCTTGACTTCTTTCTTTAACGTAGTTGGCCTTCTCTTTAACTCTATTATTGCTAGAAGCTTTACATTCAGAAGCGTAATGACCAAACATTTCATAATTGTAACACTTAATATGCATCTTGTCATACCTTGATTTTAGATTGCCTCTCCCAAGACCTCTTGTTGAGCTTTCTCCTCTTTGGAAGTTGTTGTTGTTGTCGTTGTTGGACCTCCAACCTTGTCCATGTCCATATCCATGACCTCGTCCTTGATCTTGATTACGACCACATCTTTGTTGGTTTTTATCATTGCAATCACTTTCTTCTTTAGTTGAATCAACATGAGTCTTGAGTTGTTGCTCCACGATCCTTTCGTTCTTCTTTTTCTTTTCTTCACAAGCTTGCAACAAACCCAAAAGTGCTCCATTGTCATGGCGTCTAAGTCATTTGTTTCTTCAATGATGGCGACAATATGATCAAACTTTGGATCTAAAAATCTAAGAATTTTCTCCATAACTTTTACATCGTCTAACTTTTCACAATTTCTCTTTAGTTGATTGGTCACCGTTAAGACTCTTAAGAAGTAGTCAAAGATGACTTCTCCTTCTTTCATATGCAAGGTTTCAAACTCGGCTCTTAAAGTTTGAAGACGTACCTTCTTGACTGGATCTGCTTCCTTGTAAGAGATTTAAAGCTTCTCACATGCTTCCTTCGTTGACTTTGCGTCTGAAATCTACTCAAAAGCATCGTCATCTAATACTTGAGAGAGAGCCTTCCTATTTCTCTTTCTTGAGTCTCTCAAACTATCCCTTTGAGTTTGAGATAGACTACCTTCATTCTCTGGCTCGGTGTGGCCTTTCTCTATTACCTCCTACACGTCTTGGGAGCTAATGAGAGCCTTTATCTTGATGCTCCAATTGTCGTAGTTACTTTGGTTGAGTGTTGGGCCTCGGAAGGGAATCATACCGCCACTCGCCATCTCTCGAGGAAGGATCTTCAAGCTCTGATACCAATTTGTTGGGAGTCTAGAGCTGCCTGAGGTTTTTCAGTATGCGCATAGGCCTAACCCGTTGGGAAGTATCCATAGAGTCCGCACCACATCACATGAACCCAATATACATTAAATGACATATACTCACTTAAAAGGCTAAGTTCTATAAGTGGTGAGCCACCCAATTGTATATTAAGGTCCAACTTCTTTTCTATCTACTATTTATCCAATGTGGGACTCAACTTTCACACATATTTCCAACAATAATGACACGAAATGCCATGAAGGATATTAATTCGACGTGTTTACTTTAAATAATGGTATGGGCAAACGCACCAACAAACCATATCCAACTGACGCATACTCCCAAAAGGTGTACACAAAATAGCCCCAAGTGACAAGGGAGGGCAGTGGCATTCCGTTGCAGCTGAAGATCTCAATCCCCAATTCCAAAATGCTCTAGCAAGGATCTTAGGAGGATAAAAGATGGTAGATGCGAGATTATTCCATGACTAGAAAGTCCTTATCTTTGGCCTGTGGTGCCCTGACCTCTGTGGCATCACTGGCATGGCTCCTTTGTGAAGGTAATGTAACATCTAATATAAGCCTGATGTGGAGATGGCAAGCTGAGACTCACACTTGGAATCAATTTTATTAATCTAATTAGATCGAGCAAGGCCATTATAAGTTAGGGAACCTAGTCTAATTGCATGATGATTATCTTCATCATATGCATTTTAGTTTAAGCATAGCAATAATCAAAATAACAAATAGAATATGAACACTTTACAAGTAAATGTCGAGGAGGATGGGAAGAGTTTAGCTTAAGAAACAAGAAACATATGGCCTTGCTATTTAAAATGACAGTTAAGGCATATTGTTAAGAACCTGCTTAAAGGCAAATTCTAAGAAACATGGATACGGATACGGGATACAGGTATAGATAAAGATACGACAATTTTATAAAAATGAGAATATGAATCCGGTAGAGATATAGCCAAAAAATTATAAAATTTATATATTTTTATTAGTTATATACATGAATATAATAGTTACAACAAAATTAATCTAATATATAATTCAATATACAAAACATAACTAAATATAAGTTATAGGATTTTATAATTTTAGAAATTTCAACTACTTAAATCTAAATTTGTTTTAATTATATATTTGAAAAAAAATATAAAATAATAGGATATGTCATGTGATATACCCTATACAAATCTTGAAGTATCTGAAGAGTATATATATTCGATACATATTGGATACAAATATGATGCCCATTTTGGAGTATTCGTTCTTCCTAGATCGACTTGGTATGAAACAGAGCCAACATGAAACAAACCAACATTGACCACAATTTAAAATTTATTAATTTCCTGACCTCCACTTAAACTAGGTTCGATAACCACAACCATGCCCTACGCTATATATATATAAAAAGAAATTTAATAATAATAATAAATAGATAATAAAAAATAATCCACTTAAACTCGACTCCTCATTGGTTTGATTAGAACTCATTTGAGATTGACTGAAGAAATAAATTCACCAAACATGAACTTAATTTGATTCACGATAAAGTTTTCAAACTGGTTTGACCTCATTTATAGTCCTGCATAAAAATTCAAAACGCATATATGATGAAAGTTCAAATTTTGAGCACACATGTAGCTTAATAAAAGAGCTGATATATTAAAAGCTCACCCTTCACTTACCCCAGGTTTGAATCTGGGCTTGGACATTCCCTTTCCCAAAAAATAATAAAAAATACAAAAAAAAAAAACTCTCATCTTCAAAAAATAAAAGTTGGAATTTAAATAAGGGTAAATTATACATACCTCTCCCAACATTTCGACAATTACAATTATCACCTCTCAATATTTAAAAATTACACTTATCTCCCAAATTTTGAAATGTTATTAATATTGATCTAGTTCTGTTGAATCAACTGTTTGAATTAAATTATATTTTATAATTATTTAAATGATATAGTAATCATTGAGTACATATAAATACTTTTTTAAAATATATAATTTTATAACGATAAAATTTGAAACGATACCCTGAGAGGCATCAATACCGATACTACCATACTATGACTAAAAGATTCCATCACAAGGATGAACGAAAGTGAGGATATTGGATCCCTTGCCAAGGTCCCCATGATGCCTCGAAAAAAACCCTTTAGAGTCCTATTAATCAACACTGAAAAATTTACAATCGAAATATACCATCACATGCATCTTCACCACATCTAGACAAAATCCATTCACTTCAAGACATGAAAAATCCAAATTTGAATGATCATAAGCCTTCTCAATATCAAGTCTATAAGTAACACTTGATCACCTTTTTCGATTCTCGTATCCTTGACCTTATTAGCAATTAAGTATACATTTAGAATATGTTGGCCTTCCACAAAAGCATTTTGAGAGTCTGAAACTAAAGCACCTTCACTCTTTCTATTATAGATATCAATGCCTCTGCAATCAATTTATAAATGCTCCCTACAAAACTTACTCGTATTAAATCCCAGTTATCATCTGCTCCTCATTTTTTTGAGATCAAAGCAATAAAAGTCGCATTCAAAATTCGAAGAAACTCATCTCTTTTGTAGAACTCTGTAAATACCTTCATGATATCCTCCTTTAACATGTCCCAACAATCAAGCACAAAGGCCATGGTCATATCATTCAGGTCTGGAGCTTTATCATAGTTTAAGGATTTCAATGCTACCCAAGCATCTTCTTCTTTTTCTTCTTCTTCTTCTTCTTCCCCCCCCCCCAAGAAAAAAGAAAAAATACGAACCAACAAAACAAAAAAGAAAAAATATTCTCCAAAGAGATGGGATCATGTTAAGAAATTGTTGTCAACTATAAGGCCCAGTTTGATAGCGTTTACATTTACCCTTTTTATGTTTACATATTTTTCAAAATTGGTGACAAAAAAGTGTTTGTTAAATTTGTTTTTATTTTTTCTCTCCAAAAAATTGAAAACTAAAATAGAAAAACATAAACAAAAAAAGTGTTTTTAGCCTCATTTTTTTTATTATATACATTTTGCCAATTTTAACACTTTATTCATTTTTTGCATCATATTAAAATGAATTATTTTATTCAAATATTTTATTAAACTAAAACTATTTTTAATAATTAATTATTCATTAACATAAAATTTATTTTATTAAATTATTTTTGACAAATAACATAATTAAATTATAATTAATATATTATATTATATTAAATTATTTATTAAAAATAATTTAATTAATTTATCAATTAAATTAACTAAATTAATAATTAATTAAATTAATATGAAATATATTTTGTTAAATTTACTGTAAACAAACTCCTTTCAATTTTCATTTCAGAGAAAAAAACGATAACAAAAAAATAAATAGTTAAAAACAAATAGAAAAATGATATTCTTACCAAATAAGCCCTAGACAATACAACTGTGGTCTCCAATTCTCATTTTTAGTGAACAAATTTGAATAAAGCTAAACAATCCCATTCCTAGCCTCTTTGCTCCATCGCCTTTTCATCAAGGATGATTTTGGCTATGTCATTCTGTTCTTATTTAGGAATTTGCCATCCTGTGAAAGCAAGTTGTATTTCTATCGCCATCTTTCAGCAACAAGACTTTATTTTTAATGCCAACATATCCCTTTAATTTCAGTTATATGCTCGGATTCCTTATTCATTGCTACCTTTCCCTAGCTGCCTTCTCTGTAAGCCAATCTACCTCATCCTTCTTGTTCAACTTGCTGATGTTCCTCATAATCTAATCTTTTCAAGATTCTATTCAACCAAAAGTTACCTTGTTCCATTTGAGTAGGTCCTCCGCTAAGTTCTTCAACTTTGATGCAATGACATAGCTTGTCTTGTGCTGCTCCTAATAGTTTGCCCGCCAGCCTGTCACTCTCTCCTTGAAATCTTCTACAAGAATCCACATATTTTCAAATCCAAAATAGGCATGTGCCCCTGAATTCCTCTACAATCTAGTAAATTTAGTAAATGATATAAAAGTATTGGTTGAAGTTATGCAAAACAATACAAAATTCTATAAATCACTACAAATACGAATTACGAGATTGTACAATTTAACTTTTTTACTCACTGCATAAAGTACGAGACATTAATTTTTACAAATTTTATACAACTCCAAACACACCTAAGGTAACTATTAGCACAAACCCATTACCCTGCTCAGTCGACAGAGACAAGAAATCTGTCAATCCTTGATTTGCTAAGGGAGTTTGACCATGTAAACCTACCCTCATTTAGAGGGAGATCACCATCTTCAGTCTCTTCAATAAAATTATTACAAGGGTGTTTGGTTGATAAAAAATTGATTAAAAATTATAATAAAAATATAACGATTTAATATAAAAGTGATACGTGGTAAAATTTAATTAGAAGAAATTATAAAAAATTGGTGAGTTTTGATTTTTTTTTAGTTGACCAAATAGACCTATAATCAACTATGGGATTCTCATCCAGAAGAGGGGAGGTTATAGTAATTATTTACTATTGTGCCGTTCCACTTAAGCAGATAATGGAACGACATCATTTTGAAGAAAAATATCGAAACGGCGTTATTTTGGGCTTATTGCTGCTGCAGCAGTAAATATTTACTGCAGCGCCCCCGAGTTCTTCTCATTCTCCAACCTAGTATATGATACACCTAGATTATGTTTAAATGCCTTCATTCCTTTCAATACCCAACTTGACACCTTCGCAATGTCCTTTCCACATTCCTCTAATAAATTATTAGCATTGTCCTGCAAATCAAACTTTGTTGGGTCAATGACGGATAGTGGCATACAATCTTTGACTTCACAGCGACTTGCCCCTACCCTGTTGAAAGTGTTTGGTTGGAAAAAAAGTATAAATTTTGATATAAAAAATGTGACAAAATTAGATTGGAAGAAAGTACAAACGTTTTGTAACTTTTGATAAATTTTAATTTTTTTTTGGATCAAACAGTCTTATTGTCACTCGTTCCACCCCCTTGCCTCCTCCTTCCTAATCTTTGAAATCATCCATACTCCTCCCCTCAAGCTCCCCCTCTATAATGAAGCCTTTCTTGGTATTCAACCTGCCACCTCTCTATCATCACATAGTCCGTTTCCTTGCCGCCGCCTCCCCAATCTCCATAATCTTCTCTCGTCCTATGCCAAAGCTCCCCCTCTATCAATGGAGTCTTATATCTTCTCGTTATGACGGAGTCTTAAAAGTAATTGAGCCATGTTAAGCCCAAAAAAATATAAAAATTGGGTCATGCAACTATGTTATATATCAAAAAAAAAAAACCTACAATTGTAAAAGTCGTTATTTTAAACAAGCTAAAGAATGAGAACACATTAAACATGTGTTTGTAATTATGGATCTGTAAGGAAGAGAGTTTTCATTAATAAAAAAGGAAACAAGATAAATCATAATGGATTAAGTGCATTTCAATTTAAATTGAAAGAGTAGACACGATACGTAGTAATGGATTTGGAATAATCATTAAAACGTTAGTAATTTAAAATCCTTTACATTAATGGGTCTAGTTATTGTGAAGTCATAACAAAGTAGTTATCAATTTAATTATTGTATTTTCCTTTTATCTATTCTAATATATACACGGCTAACCATTTTTGGTTGCTGTTTTTTTTTTTTTTCTTGTGTGTGTATATCTTCGTGATAGTTTGTAATTCCATATACACCCTTTAACTCCTCTTAACTTCCTTCGTCTTCTCTTTCTAACATTCTAAAATTAATATATATAAATAAAAAAATATAATTTACAGGAAAAGAGAGAAAGAAATGAAAAAAAGGGAGAGAATGAAGAAATTTAACAGAAAAAAAAATATTATCACGCTTATGTAAAGTGTGCCTTAATATAATTTTGGCTTCTCCACTCTATGTGAAGCTGCATCACAATTTTTGGTCATATAATTGACCCTAACTCCTGTAAACCACCAATCAATCTTCTTTTTACCTCCCCACTCAATAAGTTATTCCACTTATAACATCCCACTAAATCACAAAATGGGAAGAAGACTGTTAAGGCAGATGGGAAAAACTAAATAATGGAGGATCGAACTCTGGTGAATAACACAGTGCAGAAGACGAAATTAATAAGTTTAGTCAGAATCTATTAATTTGAAATCTATAATTATCCAAACTCTAAGAATCCGCAATTATTGAAATATATTTTAAATTTATTTTATTATAAATTCAGATTTTATTATTTTATTTATATGTTATGTTATTTAAATGTTGTACTAACTTAATAAAATTAATTTATGTACATATATATAATTACACATGAATATCTATATAT
This sequence comes from Sideroxylon spinosum, assembly GCA_003260245.2. NCBI lineage: Eukaryota > Viridiplantae > Streptophyta > Magnoliopsida > Ericales > Sapotaceae > Sideroxylon > Sideroxylon spinosum. Next base: position 7,754,924 of record QLOD02000038.1, on the reverse strand, counting down.
GTTTGTGCTGAGAATATTTTAATTATTCGAAAATAACGTGGCTTTCTATTGGTCAAGTGATGAGGCAAATTCTATTGGTTGAAAGGGGAGGTGTAGTTGTTATGGTTGGTGGAAGGAAGAGATAAAACCTTTTGGTGGAGTTGGGTGACAGATTAAGGGGTGTTTGGGGAATGTGAGGGACAGGGTAATAGAAAGAAGTGGCATATATATAATATTCGACATCAATATAATATAACACATTTTAAAACCGTGAGAACACTAGATTCAGTGGGAACTCTAGGGTTAAATGTGCTCCAGCGGGAGCTGTACTATGATAGGTGACCTCTTGAGAAACAGTTTACTAAATGCAAAGCCGATAATATTATACGGTATGAATGCCCCCTTGGAAACAATTTACTAAGTCCAAAGCAGATAATATTATACTGTATGGATTCAAGTCGTTATAGGTAAGGCTTGTAGGAGAAACTTTTTGCCAAGCTTATATAAATCCCTCCCTACATAACCCCCACCTTGTTCTTTAGTAAAAAATAATAATAAATAAATAAATAAAAAATTGAATTGTAGAGAGAGAGAGAGAGAGACAGAGAAAGTTATATATACATATATTCAAAGCCACCTAGAGTCTGTTCTTGCGAAGAAGAGGAAGAAAGGTTTTCTTCTTGTGAGAGCCCAAGTGTGTATGTGCCGATTCCGAGAGTAGTCCGGAGTGTGGATTGTCGGAGGATTTCATAGAGAAAGAACTAACTTGAGTTGATATATTTATGCAATACACACCGATCTTCTACGTGTGTAATAAGGTAGGTAGGATTAGCGTGTATTTTCTAGTTAAATTCTATTTCTCAGGTTTAAGTATTTAGCTAAACCGCACTTGGTTAATTAGATGAATTGAGTTAAACCCTTAGATTTGTTTTCTTTGGGGAAAAAAAATTAAACCTTCATACATATGACTATGCATGCATGTATACATGGCTACTTGGTGGATTCTTAATCCAAGTTGTTCGGCTTCTTGGGGAAGTTATTTTTCTCACCACTTTTTCCATCATCTCTTGATGATTCTTTATTAGCTTGAAGGGGGGTGAGATTGTGTGTTGGCTTTCAGTACTGAGAGAGAGACCTAAGAGTAAATTGAGCTAGGTTGGATTGTGAGAGCTCGGGAGCTTTGTGTTCTTGGGTCATACACTTGGTAAGGGGTGTTAAGTTGCTCAGATATTTGGAAAAGCTTGGTTGAGCAGCTAGTGGAATTGTTTTAGCTTGGACTAGTGCTCAAAGGTGGAACTAGTGGTTGATTTCCTTCACAATTAAAGTGGGGAGTTTAGTTTGACTTATTTTACTCGATTGAAGTGATGAATTTATATATTTATATTTATGTATATATATGTATATACTAATGTTGACACTGCGATGCACAGGATTATACAATAATTTACATTGACAAAAAGAATAAATGAATAAATAAATGTTTTGAGAATGAATTAGTTAGCAAGATAATATTTAGTTAGATCAAGTATTTCATGGCATTTATATAATGAAGTTGCACAGTTTAGTACAATCTTATATTTATATTTTTTTTCTTTATGTAAATTTTAATGAAGCGATAAAGCTAAATAAAATCAAGTTATTATATGCATACTTAAACTTTATACTTTTATCAAAATTTAACTCAATCTAATTCGAAAAATCAAGTTTGGTTGTGTTTAGAACATATATTAAATTCCAAACATATCTAATTGTTCAAATATATATATTTTTTACTTCAAGAGTTTGTCAATTTAATTATTCGTTCATTTTTGGAAATTAACTTGAGTTAAAAATATTATTAATGTTAACAATATTAAAATAAAATTTGATCGGTTTTATAAAGATAACTAATATTAAAATACTAATATTACTAAGTGTATATCATACGTTATAGTTTATAAAATTAACTCTACTAAATATTTAGGTATTTTTTTGCTTGATATTAATATTTAGGCTTTTTTTTTTGTTTTAAAATTTAAAATTTACGAAGAGTTGTTATTGCAATAATTGCTAAACACTGTCCTATATTATTTAGACACAAATTTTATAAATTTAATGAACCAATAAGCAAATAGATCTATTATGAATCTATGAACTTTCGTAGTAATTGATATCATATGTGGCACTCTCACTGGGCTTTACATATGAAAGAAAAAGTGAAGTTGAAAAAAAAAAAAAGGAAAACAAAAGGCTTTTTGTGAATAAAAAGATATTATTTTAAAGAAAAACAAGTATTAATGGAGCATGATATATAGGACTAGAGTGAATGAGAAGATGAAAGATAAAATATTAGTTTAATATTAGATATCGCTAGATAATATAAATTTGTGTAAACTATTAATCGGTTATAAATTATCAATATGACCAACTTAAATTTTAAATTAAAAATATATAAAAAAATTATTTTCAAACTTAAATAATATTTTGATATATTTTATTTCTAAATTTACGATATAATAAGATTTTCTATTGTAAGAGAATTTATATTTTTAAATTTAATTAACATTTAATATTTAATAAGTTTTGGAAAAGAATCACTCCCGATACTAACTTTATTCATATATTTATAAAAATAAAAATAGTTGAATGATGAATATAAAGTGATGCATAATATTTTGTAATAATTTTTTAATTGTTTTATAAAAAATAACTCTGATGAAAAAATATAGTACGTGCTTTAAAAATAAACAAATATAGTCAATGTGATTAATTTAAATTTAAAATTAAAAATTTTAAAAATAACTATTCATGGACTTAATTAATATTTCGGTATTCTCTTTTTTTTTTATATTTTAAACATTTTAAGAGTTATTAAGAGAGAAATAATCTAATTATTATTTAAGTATCTTTATTTATGTTTTTAATTTAATTCCTAACGTATTTGAGAGATATAAATTTTACAACTATATATAAGTAAGTGTGCCCATTTTGAAGCTTATAAATTTATTCATATCTATCTGTAACATTAAAAAAAAAAGTATTTTCTTTCTCTTCTTTTCCTTTACTCCAACCTAGGTTCTTTGATCTCTATTCTACTTTTCCTTTTCTTTATAGAATTTTAAATAGTTTTTTAAATTTCCTCCATGCCCTCTTCTTCTCTCCCTTTTTTCTATTTCATAAATATTTTATTTTTTTGGTCCCACATCTCTAAAATTTCACTTTCTCTTTTGCCCATAAAAACATTAGAGCAGTGGTATGTAATTTTTAATAAACATAAACCAACTCATGCGTTTTGAAAAAGGGGACACACTTTCTTGGCTTCCTGAAAAAGCAATCCACTTGCTTATAGAATTAATTCTATATGATTCAACTGATGAGTTCTAAAAGAGGATCTGCTTGCTTTAAAATTCAGTATAATTGTGAAATTTATGTATTTTAAATGTATTAGTAATTAAATTTAAAATATAGATAAAAAATGAAATTATATTAAAAACACAAATAGAAAAGACTTAAATAATAATTAACCTAAAAATTCAATATAGCTATAAATTTATATATATCAAATATATTAGTAATTAAATTAAAAATATAAATAAAAATGAAATTAAATTAAAGACAGAAATAGAAAAAATTTAAATAATAATTAAGTTATGTGTCTCATAACAACTCTTAATATTTCTAAAATTTGAAATTACTGAATATTAATTAAGTTTGGAAGTAGCTACTTTTCTAAACAATTATGAATTTAAATAGGTCACATTGACTATATCTGTTTTATTTTATAAAGTACATCGATTAGTAATAATATTTTTTATTTGAGTTATTTTTACAAAATCAATTAAAATTTATTATCAAATCCTATGTGGCATTATGTATATTCATTATTCTATTATTTTTTAATTTTTACAAAATCTACAAATATAATTAGGTTAGGGGGTATTTTTTCTAAATTCTAATTATAAATTTAAATTGATCAGGTTGACCATATTTTTTTAAATTAATAATAATAGTTATAATTAAGTTATTTTATTATATTATCCATTTTATTAAAATATTTTATAATATCTTTAAAATTATATTTTATCTACAAAAAAAATTTATTGTCACATCTCGAATTTCACAACTCGAGGACGTGGGGACTAAACCCCAAAATCACAACAAATATACATTTATTAACACTATTAGAGGGGAAGTGAAACAATAATGTTGTATTCTCCATCAGAACTCCAAAGGTCTAGTAAATGCCACAAAATGGTTACAAATCAATACGCCTCAAACTAGGCCGAAAACAAAATATCCGAAATAGTACATGAAATAAATAACAAACAACAATGATTAGCTGGTCTATCTCGTGGATCCATCATGAGCATCTACCACTACAAGATCAACTGTAGAAGGGTGAGTACTAAACCATGTGTGCTCATTGTAAAGCATGTAAGAATAAGTTTCTTAATCATGCAAGACAAATAACACTTAATAAATTTTAAAAAAAAAAATTAGTAAAATTGTCATAAATTTCACAAAATTATCACCATGCCTGTAATCATATGTCATTTTAAATTAAATAACAACTTAGCCATGAGCCAGTAGTCCCATGCTAAACAATACCCATCCACTCAATCACAATACACATCATAATACCATACTATGGGTCAGGTACTCTACAAAGTTAGTCTATGGTCATAGAATTAAACCCAAATAATCCAGATTGTCTTGGTTTCGTAGTCCTAATCTATCGATAGCTCTGGTCTCACAATCTTAGTCTATTAAATCAAATCCCCAAACCTCAGTTGTGGGGTACAAATGATTCTGAAGTCCCAAATATACAGATAGCCCTAGTTTTTCAGTCCTAGTCTATCACTCGATAGCCCTGGTTCCTCAATCCTAGTCTATCGATAGCCCTGCTGCTATAGTCCAGCCTATCAAATCTTACCTTAATAAGCTAACTATATGCTAATGAATATTGTATACACACTTTATAGGTTTCTAGCCTATGGGCTATGCTAACCAGGTTACGTAGGTTTCGGGCTTTTCGACCATTAGGCTTTAGAACCCACTATTTCTAGTACCTTTAACGATCCCAAATAACCAAAATCAAGTCCTTTATTTAACATCATATCACACACAAGATAAATTCCTAAATTGGATTCCTTGTATTCTTCCCTTTACTCTATAAGTTTTATGAAGTGCAAATGTATTCCGGACCTAAGTTTCATGTTGCCCTCCATAAATATTATACTCATTTCAAACTCTATCAATTGAAATCTCATGCAATCATATTCAGGAATATGTACAACTAACTTGATAAATAAAATTTAATATTAAGCATGTCTAGACAAAGAAAGATTTAAGACATAAAATTTGATAATTCATGAAAAATAGAAAATAAAATATTTTTAATTAATTCAAAAGCCTAAAATTCTTAGAATTAATCCCAATTTCATAAAAATAAAATTAAGAATTTATTCATAAACCCAATTAATACGGGATCTTAAGAAAACTAAATAGGTATGTCTATTTAGGACCACACCGCATAGCTCAATTTCAAAATTTTTATAAAATCCATTTTCAATCCAAAACTTATGAAATTTTTACAAGAAACTCATTTGTATGTCTAGTTTAATATATAAAAATTTCAAAAACTAAATACGAGTTTATTTATACATTTTATACCAAAATTAGACTATTATCAGTGCAGCAATGTAAACCAAACAGCCAACTTTCAATATTTTTATAAAATAAATTATTACTCAAAAAATTATAAGAATTTTACTGTAGACTCTTTAACATGTATAGAAATTAATTTAATCTCTAGGTATACCTTTTATATCAAAAATCAGATTGGTGATAGTATAGCAATTTAAACCAAACAGTCTACTTTCACAATTTTTATAAAATTCATTTTAAATCAGCAAAATATGAAATTTATAGTAGATATTATTTTGGATATTTAATCTTATATTTAAAAATATCAAAAATTAATTCAACCTTTAAGTATGAATTTCGTATACAAACAATATGCTAATCCTGGTATAGAAATCCTAATCAAACAATCAAATTTGAATATTTTTAATAAGTTCATTTTAATTCCAAAAATTATGAAATTCTTACTAAACACTTTTTTGCATGTCTAATTGCACAGGTAAAAATATCAAGATTTAATTGAATATCTAAGTATGAGTTGTATATAAAAAACAGTATACTCATTTTGGTGTGAAAGTTCCAGAATTTCACATAACCAAAAATCAATTCATGGAGCAGCTTTCAACTCTTGCACATATACATATAATCAAACACAATTTTTTTTTCCTGCAAAACATAAAAGAAACATTAATCTATATGCTAAACCCACGTACCTCTATACACACGTAGATGATCAATGTGCAAAGCGTAAATCCCAACTTAAGTTAGTCTTTCCTATATACTCTGAGTGAAAGGAGTGCAGTGACCAAAAGTTAGAAAAAAAAAATCGATAACAAGACAACACTTGACACAGATCACTGCAACAAATCACACTTTTGGCAACCACTTTTCCCGACCAAATATAAATTTGGTTATTGAAGAGTGATTTTTCCCAACCAAAATAAGATTGGTCGCTAATAATGACTTTTTCCCGACCAAATAAAAGTTGGTCACCATAAGGTGCCTTTTTCTGACCAATTGGTTGCTAAAAGGGTTACTTTCTCTGACTAGTTAGTCGCTTTAAACTTGAATAAAAAATAACAAGATATTTACTATCTTTGTCGACCAATTGGTTGGTAAATATATCACTTTTAACTGCCAATTGGTCGCTAAAAAATTACTCTTTAGCTAAAAGGTTACTTTCGCTGACCAATTGGTCGTTAAAATTTTAAATAAAAATAATAAAATATTTATTACCTTTACCAACCAATTAGTCTGTAAATATGTGACTTTTAGCTACCAATTGGTCGCTAAAGAATTACATTCCCGGATCAATTGAATGTTAAAAAATTTGAAAAAAAATGAAATATCTATTATAAACTAACTTTAAAATATTAATAACATATTTATTACTTTTGCCAACTAATTGGTAGGTAAAATGTCACTTATGGCATCCAATGGGTCGGCAAAAGTGATCAAAATTTATTATAAAAAAAGAAATAAACAAATAAAAATAATTAAATTTTGTTTCTTTCTCTATCTTTCTCTTAAACAAATTTGTTTATCACTTTATA
>QLOD02000038.1:7706609-7719206 GCA_003260245.2 Sideroxylon spinosum | reverse complement strand
AATAATTAGTAATTTGGTTTTAATATTAAATAAGGTGCATGATCCAATTGAGTATATAATTTCCTAATGCTTTCAAAACATGTCCTCTAAGATCATTGAATGAGAGTGTGTTAAGGATTATTATTCATGAGATTTAGTTAGTCGAGTATTCCATGACATAGGTGAAGACTTGAACCCTATTATGTGAGCTTTTGAGCTTTATCTTTAATTTTGAGGGTTACATACTTCATGCTCTATATTTTTTTCATCTTATTAGTTCTTAAATAGCTTCTTTACATGTACTTGTTTTGGTCTGAATGCACACAAGGCACTACATTACGTTGCATGAGTGTATCAATGCATCTTATGAGTTGTTGTGACGTAGGGAATAATCTTAGGCCATCTTTCAAACCTTTGAAGCCTTAGTACTTTTCTTTGATCAAATACGCTTTGGAGCCAATTTGAAGCCTATGAAAAAAAACACCAATAATAGATTTTCTAACATATATGACCCTTTAACCCCATTTAATATTTAGGCCAACCCTTGCATGTTATGGGATGTTAAGTGCATTATCATTTAATATAGATGGGTGTTATAAGGACGATCACTGAAATTGGGAAGAAATATGCTAGGAATGAAGAAAAATTCATTAAAAAATAAAATAAAACATAAAGAAGATGAAAAAGAAAAAAAAAAAAGAAGATGAAAAAGAAAAGAAATAAATACAGGACATAATATTTCTTGAGTATTATATGTTTTTCGTCCCATGAAAAAAAAAAAAAAAAAAGGAATAGAATAGTTATAATTCAATAAACTCAGTGGTTGGCCTTCACGGTGTATGAAAGAAAGAGTTGGAATGAATGAAGTTTTTGTTGCACTTCCATGATATCCCTAGACATGTGCTTTGAAATTCCTTATCCTTTATTGTCTAGCCAATTCCCAAAGGCTAAGCTATAATCTAATAAAGACCTAATGGACCTTAGGGAAATGATACTCATGGATGCATTGATCTATTTCATGTCGCTTATAGCGGTGTTTTCATTTAATAATGCATTAAGACATTATTTCATGGAGGTATGCCACTCATTATGATTCAATTCTTTCATTCACATCTTGATTGAGTTCATTGCACTTCTTTGACTTTGCATTCTTACAAGAACCATGAGAGAAAACCTTTTTTGAGTGGCTTCATTTGTGCGTGGACGATTTGGTGAGATTTGAAGAAGTCAAGGCAGTGTCATTAGGTATGCTTGGTGATTAAACTGATTGAATAATAAGAATTGGCATACTTGAGTTCTATGGATGATTTGAACATATTCAACATGCATTGGGATGATATATGTAATTTTTGGATTGTGTAACTTATTTGATTCAAAAAATTGAACCATGAGTTACTTGATTGGATTGTATCATTCATGAAATCAATCTAGATGTTTGTGGGTAGCATCACTGCAAAACCTCACGAGACCTTACTTGTCCACTAGGTGGAACCTAGGGGTTTAAAAGATTTGCTAGACATGCTAAGTGTAGTCGTGATTTCTTACAAAAGTGGATTTGCTTTATTTGTCTTCTTTCTTAGTTTAATAATCTCTCATGTTACACTCACTCTTTGTGATTCTTTTTTGCCTATTATATCTTTTCCCTTATGTTTAGTGTGAGCATTACTAGTGGCTAGCAATATTTAGGTTGAGAGGTGTGACTAGCACATAATAATTACATTTGTATGCACTTTTGATGTGCTAATTGTATAAATACATTCACTTACGACTTACTTTTATTGCATTTTTCTCATATACTTGTATTTTATGTTGATTGTAATTTTCAGAAATTAAATCTAGGCAATTAAAGACCAAATCAATATAAAAATACAAGTGGAAATCTTTCATGTGAATGAGAGGCAAAAAGAGGAAGAAAAAGAGATAAAAAAAGAGAAAGAAATAAGGTATGGAGAAGATGATGCAAACAAGAATTCAAACATGATTTCAACTTCAAAAATTTTCTGAGTCATGAGGATATGGTGCGAATAAGGGTTAGCAACATGCGTAGTTCGCACCCTTGTTTGAACAATAGTAGTGAATCAAGCCTTAAGCTGCAAGAATTTTCTAAGTAACAAGATATGGTGTGAACTAGGGTTGGCACCATGCCTTGTTCTCATCCTTGTTTGAACAACATAGATCATCTGAATTTCAAAACTTCAAAATTTGGCTTAAGGCATGAAGAATTGGTGTGAAAAGAGTCTTGTTCAAATCATGTAAGTTTCTACAAAAACTTTGTAATTCTCCATTAGTTTAAGGGCTCTTTTATTATTCAAAGCAATTAGCTTGTGCTATAAATAAAGGGTAATTGTAGATAATTGGGGGGACATGACATTAGATTTGATTGTTAAAGATAGAGTAGGATTATAGTTTTGTAGAAAGATAGTTTAGATCTTGTTTGGTAGAAGAGAAAATTTCGTTTTCTTTTTTAATTTCTCTTGTAAACATATCAATTTTCAATTCAAGTTCAAGTTTCTCCTCCTTTATGGTTGAGTAGTCTTAATTCTTGTATTTAAATCATGAAATATAGATGACGTGCGTGGAATTTCATGGTATTTTGCTTTTCTATGTTTAAAATTTTCTTAAGAATATTTTTGGAATAATAGTTAATTAGTTTGGATCTATTGAAATCATCAATTGAGAATTCTAGATCAACCTTGTTTAAATAGTTTATATCATTTATACGTGAGTTGCTAATTAGAATTCCCATGCACTTTCTTGAAGGATTTGTATGGGAATTGCTAATATAGAATTTTCATGTACTCTTCATACATTATGCACTCTAAGTGTTTGATTTGGATTTCCAATTATGCACTCTAACTTTCACACCAAACTTATCAACTATTGTTCTTAATTGTGCTTCAATGTTCAATTTCCTTTCGATTTGTAATGAATGATGATTAGTTTGTTTGGATTATTTGAAATCATTAGTTGATATTTCCTAATTAATTCTTGTGATTGTATATTCCATGTACATTATATGCGAGTTAATTAGTTGGAATTTTCATGCCTGATATTAAGGATTTTGTATGTGGATTGCCACCTGGAACTCTCTTGTATTATATATGGATTATTGCACTCCCAAGTGTTTGATCTAGAGATTCAACCAAATGATCTTTATTTTACAATTAAATTGACTAGTCATTGTTTTCCTTGAGAATCCATCGAAATCACTACTTGTATTGGCTTGATCTAAGAACTTTTTACAGCTGTTTTTAGTTTCAGTACATTTTTCATCATAATTTTCTAAATTGGATTTGATTGTTGCCACCTAAGTGTTTGACGAAATGCCTAGGTAGGTTTTATATTTAAAATTCAGGTCCATTTTCTTTGGTTTTTCTTGTATGACACTAATGAATTAAGAGAAGAAGAATTATATGTTTATTACACCTTTCCCTATGGGTACGACCGGTGCTTCACAGTTATATCAATTTAAATTACTACAACTGATCACCTTGCACTTAGGGTATATCTACTCTCTATTATTGAGAGAAGAAAACAAGCAAAAAGCAAAGATGAAGGCCATCCAAGAAACTAAAGATCTCGAGAAATTGAGCCTAAATGAACTCTTGGGTTCTCTTATGTCCCATGAGATTATCTTAAAAGCTAATGAGGAAAAAGACTCCAAAAAGAAGAAAGGAATTGCTTTTAAGTCAACATTTAATTTTAAAAGTGTTGATGGAATAAGTGATGAAGATAGTGATGACATTGCTATGATCACTAGAAAATTTAAGAGATACATTAACAAAAAGAAGTAAGGTGGAATAAAATTTCATAAGAAGGAAACAATCAAAGGAGACTTAAGTAAGAAAGATGTTATCATTTGATATGAATGCAAAAAGCTCGGTCTTATCAACCCCAAATCTCCTCAACATAAAAAGAGTTATAAAAGGTTAAAAAGAATGCAATGGTGGAAACTTAGGAAGATAGTGTTGATAGTTCCTCTAATGATGAGTCAAATGGAGAAGAAATTGTAAATATTTATTTCATGGCTCAAGAATAGGAGAATGTGGTGTGGGAATCTTCTAATCAATTTACTTATGATGAACTTTTAAATACTTTTGAAAATTTACATCATGAGCATAAGAAAATTGCCTTAAAGAATGCTTTTCTAAAAAAGATAGTCTCTTCTCTTTCTCAAGAAAATGATAACCCAAAAAAAGAAAATGAATTTTTGAAAAAGGATATTGAAACAAAAATCTTAACTTAGAAATGATTTCCAAAATGAAAATGAAACCTTAAAAATTAAGTAAAGGATTTAACAAAATCTCTCGCCAAATTTATTAAAGGAAGCAAAAATTTAGATATGATTCTTAGTAAATAAAGATATGTTTTTAACAAAAGTGGAATTGGTTTTAGCCTTTCTAAAAAAGAAAATTTTCTAAAGTAATTTGTGTTAAAAAGTAACATCTTCTAGTATTTATCATTCTAGTTGTCATTATTACAATAACAAAGGGCATATTATTCATTCATGCCCTTGTAGAAGATAGACTTTTAGTGGACCAAGATGATGTGGGTTCCAAAGAAGAAAATAAATTTAAATAATGATATATCTAACTATCAAGGACCTAAGAAGATTTAGGTATCAAAAGTTAATGATTGATTTTCTCTTGTAGGTTTGCTTGAAATCTAAATCAAAGAGTGAAAGATAGTGCGTTGATCCTATTTACTCTAGGCATATGACAGGGGACACAACTATGTTTGCTAAAAACAGAGGATTTTTCACTTTCAAAGACAATAGCAATCGAAAAATTATTGGTATAGGTAATATTAGTAAAGCTTTATTATCTCTCATTGAAAATGTATTATTAGTTGAAGGTTTAAAACATAATTTACTAATTATTAATCAAGTATGTGATAAGAAAAATCGTGTCATATTTGATCATTCCCATTCCATCATAGAGAACATCAAAGACCACAAGACATTATTTATAGGAAATAGACTTGAAAATGTTTAATTTGTTTATTTAAATAATTTATCTTTGAATGATGTCAAATGTTTTTCCGTAATGAACGATCGTAGTTGGTTATGGCATAGAATACTTAGACATGCTAGCATGAATTTAATTTCAAAACTTTCTAGACATGACTTAGTTGTGGGGTTACTTAATATTAATTTTGAAAAAGACAAATTATGTGATACATGTCAATTTGGAAAACAAGTTAGAACATCTTTCAAATCTAAAAATATGGTTTCAACTTCTAGGCCATTACAACTACTACTATTTGGCCCTACTAGGACTTTAAGTCTTGGTGGAAAATCATATGCACATATGGCAATTGATGATTACTCTAGATTTATATGAATAGCATTCCTAACTCATAAGGATGAAAGTTTATATACTCTCACAAAACTTTATCGAAAACTTTAAAATAAAAAAAGGATTTCTTATTTCTTCAATTAGAAGTGACCATGGTAAAAAAATTGAAAACTCTTCTTTTAAAAAATATTGTGATGAATATGGTAGAATCATAACTTCTCAACTCCTAGAACTGCTTAACAAAATAGTGTAGTTAAGAGAAAGAATAAGACTCATGAAGAAATGGCTAAAACGATATTTTGTGAAAATAATCTACAAAGTACTTTTGGACCGAGGTGGTCAACAATGCTTGTTATATTGTAAACCGAGGAATGATTAGACCCATTTTAAAGAAAACACCACCTGATCTATAGAAATGTAGAATGCCCAATATTAGCTACTTTTATGCATTTGGTTGTAAATGTTTTGTTTTAAATAATAATAAAGATAACTTGGATAAATTTGATGCTAAATCGGATGAAGTAATATTTCTTAGATATTCTATTTCTAGCAAAGCTTATAGAGTGTATGATTAAACAACTTTAGCTGTAGAAGAATCTATTTTGTTGCATTTGAGGAATCTAACAAATTGTTTTCCAAGAATTTTGATAATGATGATGACATAGGATCAGAACAAAGAATGAAAAGCATTACTATTGTAGAATGAGAAGTAAACTCAATGAAGAAAGGTAAAGAAGAACTGTTAGCCATTGAGAATGCTTCAAAGCTTGATGAGTTTGAGAACAACAAAAAAGACTTACCAAAAGAGTGGAGATATGCTCACAATCATCCTAAGGATTTAATTATTGGTGATCTATCCAAATGTATAACCACTTGCTTATTTTTAGAAATATTTGTAATAATCTAGCTTTTTATTCTCAAATTGAGCCTAAATGTTTTTAAGAAGCCAAAAATGATGAAAGTTGGATTTTAGTCATGCAATAAGAGTTTAATCAATTTGAAAGAAATAAAGTTTTGGGAATTAGTCCCCAGACCTAATGATCATCCCATAATTGGAACAAAATGGGTTTTTAGAAATAAAATAGATGAATCGGGGATAGTTATTGGAAATAAAGCTCGATCGTTGCCCAAGGTTTTGATCAATAAAAAGGAATTGATTTTGATGAAGATTTTACACCAATAACCAGATTAGAAGAAATTAGAATGTTACTTGTAATTGCATGTTTTAGAACTTTCAAGCTTTATCAAATGGATGTTAAATGTGATTTCCTCAATGGATACATTTCGGAAGAAATTTATGTTGAATGACCACCCAAATTTGAAAATTATGAATTCCTAAATCATGTTTATAAACTTAAAAAGGGTTTTATATGGTTTAAAATAAGCTCCAAGGGCTTGGTACGAAAGATTGAGTTAATTGAAAATGGTTTCACTAAAGGACAAATTAACACTACTCTTTTTATTAAAACAAAAATTATGATACATTTATTATTTAAATATATGTGAGTGCCATTACATTTGGTGCTACTGATGACTCTTTTTGTCGAGAATTTGCTAAGAGCATGTAAGGTGAATTTGAAATGTGTATGATGGGAGAGTTAAATTATTTTCTTGGACTTTAAATTAAGCAAACTAAGGAAGGCATCTTCATAAACCAAGCCAAGTGCATAAAAGATCTACTCAAGAGGTTTGGAATGGAAGATGCAAAGCCTATTAGGACCTCCATGAGTCTTTTAACCAAACTTGACAAGGATGAAAATGGTAAGAAAGTTGATAAAAACTTTTAGAAAGGTGTATGTCATGACTGGATCCACCCACCAGAGTTGATGAGGCCCGAATCGTGAGTCTTTATTACAACACGGTGCATTCGAGATCATCCAAATATGAAAAGTATATTTTGTTTTGAAATAGGGCCTTGATTGTGAAGACTAAGAGTTGCCACCTAACACTTTTAAAATGGGTATGTCAAGAAACCTGAGTTTTGATTATGATTTAAGATAATTTTATTATGTTTTTGAAAAATGTGATAAATGGCCCTTTTTAGTGACTCTCTACTCATTTGTGCAATCAGAGAAATGGGTCTGGGAGTTTGGTTACACACAGAAACCATTACGCCTAGTTACCTAGGGATATTCAAATTTCTTTTCAACTCTTTGCAGTCTTTATCTCACAATATAACACTCCGGTTTATAATGATCATTACATACAACCCATAAATGCATGAACTATAGGGTGGTCAAGCCTAGCTCGTGTGTTAGAGTATAGTGAGGTGTTAACCTATGCATGAGTATGTATATATAGAGAATGAATATGATTTATGAAGACAAATGTGACTGGACTCAAGTTATGTGCTCAAGTTGCCTACGTACCCTATAAAGAGCTTAGGTCAAACATAGTTGAAACCTAAGGTGGTCAAAATTATATGGTGATGAGATACGGACCTGTATGTGGATGTATGAGCCTAGCTTTAAGTCAAAGTTAGCACCTAGCGCAAATGATGGTTTATAATGACTATGGAAACGCACTCAAGCTATTTACTCGAGCTGCCTATCAGATCGACGTAGCTTAGGATGGTGCATAGTGCAGGTATGATAATGTATGAGTAGGTGACCCATAGAGTCAGTGCTGAGTATAGGATTAGTGTGAATCCTTAATCTACTGGGGAAAGGACAGTTAGTACTTAATGCATAACTGGGAAATGGTCAACTGGTGAAAGGAACATAGGGAAAGGATCCTAGTTCTAAGGCAGCGCCTTTTGCTGGGTGACCAGACTCAAGTCATCTACTTGAGCTACCTATGTACCCTTTTGAGGGATTAGGTCAATGTAGTTCTACGCCTGTTTGATCTGGGGGGGATGTCGAACTCAAGCATTCTGCTCAAGCTACCTATGTACCGTTTTGAATGATCTGGTCTACATAGCTCTAAACTATCTGTGCGAAGGAGCTTAGCCATAGGGATGTGCCTGGTACTTATAAGTGAATGTCTGTGATCTAGGAAAGGATCTTAACTCAGATCAAAGGCTTAGTTCCTTGTGATGATTGTTAAGTTTGTGTAAAGGGTCTAGGGGCCTAATGTGATGTAAGTGATTGTCTATCATTTGGGAAAAGAACACGGCTCAACTTAAGAGCTCAGTTCTTGGTGATGGCAATCTAGTCTATGTGAAGGGCCTAGGGGCCTATGGTGATGGGAGTGATACAGTTGAAATGATTAGATATGCTACAGACATTTCAAATATTATGACAACATATATAGCAGTTCAAGGATGCATGTCAAATATGTCTAAGGGAAGTCATGACTTAGAAACCAATGGCTTAACCAATCTAAGTCATTTTTAGTTTTTGGAGTCGTACTTATTCATGGTGAATGCTATGGATTGATAGGCTTTTGATTTCTAAGTCTGTGTTGACCCTAGTGGGTGTGTTCTTGTATGTTGAAATGTGTTTTAGTATGTTAAGGCACGTGCAGGTATGTCAAAACATGATGCATTGCATGTCAGAGTTTGTCTTAGCATGGTAAATGATGTCCTAACATGATGTGAATTGATAAATAAGCATGGTAACATGAAATAACATGATTACGGCATAGTAGAACATGGTATATAGGATGGCAATATGATATATGAGTGTGGTGTAAGATGATAATAGCAGAGTATAACATGATAGAGATAGCATGACATAGCAAATGTGATGTTTGGTATGACCTAACATGGTACTATGATATTTACAACAAGGCAGAATGATGCAATGGCATGGCATAGGATGGCCGAATGATGTTATAGCATAATGTGGCATGTTAATATGATACGGGTATAATATATCCATGATGTTTGAATTTTTCAAAATTTATCTCGAGTATATCTCATCAATATCATATATCGGGTATAATTCGGATGCAAATATCTTTCATTGACAAATAATTTATTTACACAACTAAAACTATTCTATTCTAATTCTGTAAACAAATTGAATTGAAAGAATAAGTAAAAATTTCTAAAGAGAGAAAAATATACCGACGCATGCTTTCTAAAGAGAGAAACTCTAGCCAAATATTCTTCCAAAATGCATTGAAAGCACCTTGGAGTCGCTGGCCTTAGAGAGGAAGAAGAGAGGGTGGTGGTTGAGGGATGAAGAAAAATGAGAAGGGGAGGCCTCTATTTATAAACTTTTTTGGTACCAAAACGTTTTGTACATTACGTTAATCAAATAAGTTTACATAACCTAATAGTCAAACAAGTTTGAATAATAAAGAAACCAAAATCTCTTACAAAACAGGCTTTACAAGCTTATTTGCTAAACAAAAATGGGCAAAATAGTTTAAAAAACAAATTAAACAAACAAAATTGTAAAATAAAATAAATAAACAAACTTGAATAACTTAACAATCAAACCAATTTAAAATAACAAATGAAAACAAATTTTTTTACTAAACATGTTTTGAATCTTCTTTGCTAAACCTGTTTTATAAACCTTTTTGCTAAACAAGGTTAGCAAACATGTTTGTATAACCTTAAATGCGAAAAATTTTGTAAAACAAGCTAGAATAACAAGGTTAGCCAAAAAGTTTGAAAAAGGCCATTTAGGCAAACTTTTTGGCAAAAAGGCCAAAAAAGTGGGCCATTTGGCCTAAGGCCTTGGCTCGGAACATGTTTGATGAAGTTCAAGTATCACTTCAAAGGTTTGCGTAATTCTAAGATAATTCATACAGTTTCGGGAGCTTCTGGAACCTCTCAGGCACATTTTAGAGCAATTTTGACCAATCAGGTCAAAACTGGTCCCAATTTAGGGTTTTTAAGGTTAGATTATGCTCATTTACAAAATATTATGCCAAAATAGGCTGAAAATAGTGCGGGGATAGCCAATCCTTTGACTTAACTCCTGGAACACCACCAATACGACTCCTCCCATCATTTTTGGGTATAAGGAATCCAAAAATGCCATTAGTGGGTCTCTGGGACATCTCTAAGAATCTATAAAATACTAAATAAAAATTAAGTTTGGGGTTTGGAAGGACCTCCTAAAGCATGAGTTGGACAAACCTAGCAATACTAATATCTTGGGAAATGAGGCTATTTTTTACTTTGTTTGGATGCTCAAATTGTGTTTAGGGTGCCAGTCGCTTCCTTCTTGTCATAGGAGTCATTTTAAGTCACCGTGCTCGGATGACCTCTGGAATGGCCTTTTGGCCGTTCTGAGCTTAATTTCATGTCTTGTAATATGTCTTGGGAATTCATGTGTATTTTTTTATACCTTTCTGGCTTGAACTGGGTATTCCATTCAATGCTGGTCTTCGAGTACATCGGTAAGTTCCATTCTAAACTTCGAGACTGCGTTAACCCTTGATTCTGAGCTTTGACCCCTTTGAGCATGTTGGACTTGTTTATTTAGTGTCTTGGACACATCTATGTATTTTGGTGGCCTTCTACTCTGATTTGGTATTTCAGTTTGGCTTCTTCCTAACTCTAGGGGTATAACTGGTATTTTGCCAATTGTTTGTTTTTTGCCTAATTCTAGCCCTTTGACTTATCCTACGATCAAGAAAACTTAATCAGTAGAGCACCATTCATCTGAAAATATTAAATAATGTAAATATTAAATGAAGGGGTAAAACTGGGGTGTCAACAGTATGTTTGGCTCACCTTTATACTTAACAATAAGTAAACCCGATATTATATTTAGTGTATATATCTATTCCAGGTTTCAATCATGCCCTAAGGAATTACATGTTCTTGCGATTAAATGTATTTTTAGTTATTTATTAAGAACATCTAATTTAGGATTATTTTATCCTAGGAATATTTCTTTTAATCTTATTGGTTACTTCGATGTAGACTTTGCCAGATATAAGATTGATATAAAAAGTACTAGTAGGATTTGTTAATTTTTAGGTCATTCACTTATATCATGGTTTAGCAAGAAGAAAAATTTTGTAGCATTGTCCACCGTGGAAGTCGAGTATATCGTGGCTAGAAGTTATTGTGGATAAATTTTATGGATGAAACAGTAAATAGAAGATTTTGAACCCTACTTTAATCATATTCTAATTAATTGTGATAATATTAATGCTAGGAGTTTATTCAAGAATCCCATTCAACATTTTTGGAGCAAACAAATTGAAATTAGACACTATTTTCTTAGAGATCATGTTAAAAAATGTGATACTATTCTTAAATTTATTGGGATAAAAAACCAATTAGTCGATATTTTTATTAAGCCATTGAATGAGGATAGATTTTGTTATATTCATAGAGAACTTGGTATGTCTAATCTAATATGATATTGATTTAATTTCCTTTATGCTCAGTAGTGCTTAGTTTATCATCATATGTTTAAGGACAGCTAAATATATTTTAATAATTTTTTTATTGACATTGATGCATATATTTAGCGGGAGAATTATGAATAATTTTAACTATTTTTCTCTCCTAATAATATTTTTAATGATGTCAAAGAGGGAGAAAGACAAAATATTAATGATTGATTGAACTTATATAAATAGAAAATCTTTTCTTGATTTATGTCATTTGAAAATTTAGGTTTTAAATCATCAATGGTTTGTAATCTGCAAAAAAGAAGAGATTGTTGACTTAAGGTTTATAAAATAGTTCTATAATTGATTTTGATGATTAGAGACGTTGAATTAAATTTTTATAATTAATTTTCAAAGATATTATATGAAAGTTACAATTAATTTTTATTTGATAGATTAAATACGATATGCAAGAGATTGATATTATTTTTAAGGTATTTTTATATAATTTGGATGAATAAATAAGGAAATATCAATGGTTAAAACATTGGAAATCAAATTAAGATGAAGACTTGAAGTAGAGAGTTAACTCGGATGAATAGACAAACTAGACATATGTTAGTATATTAATGATTTCTAAAGATCTAATGGTTCAAATTGCATGAAATGTTAATCTAGTAAACTAGACTTTCATATCTACAACTTTCTTGAAAGGAAAGTTTTGTGGATCTAAAGGGAAATTGTCCAAAAATGATATTGAAAATCAATCTTGGTAAAAGAAGTTTTAATTATGATTCTAGAGCTAATCTTCGTTTTTTAGACATTACCCCTAATCTAAAACTTTACAAATTCTGATTTTAGTGTGTGAAAAGACTAACTTTTGTAGTTTCGATTTTTTCAAATTCTAAAATCATCATGATAAAATTGTGGCCTTAATTGAAAACACAAATTTAGAATGTCAGAAAAAAAAATCTGGTGCTAGCCTTGGTTTGGAGGCTATATCTAAAGATCTAACAATCGGATGAAGCTCAAGTTTGGCCAAACTGTAGTTGAGTTATATCTGCAAAGTCATTAC